>NHYE01005618.1:0-65937 GCA_002938385.1 Gymnopilus dilepis
GCCAAGCCAACAGCGGTGTGTTTTTTCAGCGTAATAAATTGCCTGACTTTTTGACTCGTCTCCAGTGGTTACGACACTGTTCCTCGGGTTCTGGACTGCGAATACAATACACGGATTTAAATTAGGAGACTACATCGGTATCTATGCCGCACTGGGTCAGTGATTAATTCTGTACCTCCGACGATTGATCGTTGACTGGAAAGACTTGTCCTGTAGGTGCCGCCGGTGCTGTAATTGGTTATGTACAGACATATGCATTTGTGTGCGTCACATCTCTTCCTTCGACGACCTACCTAATTAGCAACGCCTAGGTTTATGGGACTATTTGCAAGCTTGAACTTGTATCGATCTGCTCTTGCTGGGGTTCTGAAGTCGCCTGTATCATTTTTCGATACAACGCCAACGGGTACTTTACCATAATTCCTCTCTTATTCGTCGTTCTCATTCCTGCCAAGGACGCATAATTTCTAGATTATCTAAAGATCAACAGACAATAGACCAAGAACTGCCCGTTGTCCTCATGCAGGTTGGCTTACTACATGTTGCATGTCTTGATCCTTGACTGAATGATGGCAGTTCCTAACAACCCTGGCATCCGTCGTGGGCACTGTTGGCTTGGTTTTCTATACCTTCCCGTACCTCGGAATAATTTTCGTGCCTTTGACTCTGCTCTATTATGCTGCTTCAATCTATTATCGCCGTTCTTCTGTGGAGGCCAAACGCTTGGATTCTCTATTGCGGTCTTATTTATACGGGTCATACAGCGGTGAGTTCACAAAGCAGTTGCCAGAGTGTTTAGTGATTTCTTTGTCTAGAGTCGTTGACTGGTTTATCTACAATTAGAGCCTACAACAGACAGGTAAGAAGGGTCGTCGTGGATGTGACTTGGTCAGTTGACCAATGACCGCATGCAGGATCGGTCTATTAAAGACGCTCAAGCTGGCCTGGATATGGAGAACAAGGCATTTCTTATGACAGTTGCCATGCAGAGATGGCTCGCCCTGCGACTCGAATTTTTTGCGAATATACTCGTGTTGGGCATTGCCCTCTTTGGGGCCGGTTTCAGCAAGTCCGTGAATCCTTCCAAAGTCGGCGTTGTCCTATCGTATACCCTGAGTGGTAAATCACATCCTCGGCCTGTGTCCATTGTCATCAGCTGATTCATATTCCCTGTAGCTACCCAAGTTTTCTGTACGTGGGCTCCTGGAATCTCAATGCGTAGCTTACCAATGTTGTCCTGCAGCTGAGATGATTTCGTTATTTGCTCAGAGCGAACAAAACATGAATGCTGTGGAAAGAGTGCTACATTATGTGGACTTGCCTCCAGAGGGCGGGATGGCCAAGGCCATCGAGCCTCCTCCATCCTGGCCAACAAGTGGGGAGATTGTCTTTGACGGAGTCAAATTTGCCTATCGAGAGGGCCTCCCACTTGTGCTCAAAGGCGTCAGTTTCAAGATTCAAGGCGGTGAAAAGGGGAGTGTTTTAGTTCGAGGCTCCTCTGCTTCAAGCTGAATTTGAGTCTATCCTACTAGATTGGCATTGTGGGACGCACTGGTTCTGGAAAAAGCTCTCTTATTCAAGCATTGTTTCGGTTTGTTCTTTCGAAATTGTCATTAGTTTTTATATTTATCTTATGCACCCTCATAGGACGGCCGAACTTCAGGAGGGTTCAATTTTCATCGACGGTTGTGATATCTCGTCGCTGGACTACCATATGCTGCGGACCAGTATTGCTCTGGTGCCACAGGATACCACTCTATTTCTTGGGACTTTGCGAGATAATTTGTACGTCGCATGACACGGGTGTGGAATTTATCTCATTAGCTTTGCTAGAGATCCTCAGGGTTTACGGACAGACGCTGAATTGATATCTATTCTTCAAAGGGCTTGGCTTCTTCCGAAAGCTGGTCCAGTCGACCCCGCTGTTGAAGCGAAATTCAGCCTTGATGCTGCTGTCGCCGACGAAGGTTTGATGATATTCCAGTGCCATGTGCTCAAGCTCATCTATCCAAATTCAGGGTCAAATTATAGCGCTGGTGAGAAGCAGCTACTCGCCTTGTGCCGAGCGCTCGTCAAAAACAGCCGCATTATTGTTCTTGTTAGTTATTAGTATGACATGACCGGCGGACAATCTTGACATGTTTCCTTACCAGGATGAAGCCACAAGCAATGTGGACGCAGAAACTGATTCCAAAGTCCAACAAACTATCCAGGGTGAATTCTCATCATCGACTTTGTTATGTATAGCCCATCGTCTGAATACAATTGGTAAGTTCTCAGTGGCGTATAGCACGTAAATTACGGCTTACGATACCTCTTAAGCCCACTATGATCGCATCCTTGTGATGGATGATGGGAATGTCGCGGAATTCGATACCGTCCTCAACCTTTTTGATAGGAAAGACTCCATATTCCGCTCGCTTTGTGATGAGGCTCGGCTCACACGAGCAGATATACTGAAGCTGAGGCAAGAACACTCCAAGGCGGACTAAAACAGACCTCCTTGGATGCTCTGTACTCCTCCCTCTGGCTCACGACTATCATAGATGCTCTCAATACCCCACTCATACCCGTAACGACCATAATATTGTTTTAAAGGATCGTACCCAGGTCATGTTGTATTTTCAATATTAACCCCTCACTCTTGTCTGACGTCTTGACATGGCCATTGATGAAGCCACGCTCTGAAGTTCGCTTAGATTCGGGTTGAACTCAGCGAACGGCGATCGCCAAACCTTAGATGTGTACCAGTAGGTGACAGGACGAAAACGGAAGTACGGATTACGCCCCAGTGGACTGGGTTTCTTCTCGTGGATCTGCGAGGCCCTAATTCCGAGAAACGTTTGAAACACGAGGCTACTTCGAAGTTTAATGGGCTGGCCAAAATATCTTGTTCATTCCATCGTACATTATATCCTCAGAGGCTCAGGTCTCTATGTCCTCCAAAAAAGTTCTGGGAAAAAGAAACGCGAATCACTCTTTCAAGTTTCTGATACTCTATAAATTTGTCTTTCATAAGTCACAATTTCAAGATCGCCTGACGAAGAAGGAAGAGCTTCTTAAACAATGCACTTGTACAAGCATTCGGCCGAGGAAAGAGGTCAGGTCGATTCTCTGATTCCGACAGGTATTCAGGTTGCGTACGCCGCGAACGCATTGGCTTCGGGTGAGCGTGGACAGAAAGGGCAAGGCGAGCGGCGAGGCGTTCGAGCAACGGTATATGTAGAAAGGTGGTTTGGTGCTCGAGATAGGCAGGAGACGAAAGTCAACAGACAAGTTAATGCGCTGGCGAAAGCTGCCTCAGCCTAGTTTCCTGGAGGGGAAGAAGCGCCCGACGGCATCTGCCAACAGATAATTGACAGAAAACGTGTTTACATCGTGTTCGCAAGTAGTTAAGAATCTTGTCTGCATCAGGCAATACTATCATCGGGTACATTAGACTTGACAGCTAGTCAAAGAGCATTGGAGCCGTACGTGGTACGTGGGGCAGCCAGAAGCACGAGTAATACCACTCGGAAAAGTATTTTCTTACGGCAGGCCCGGTAGCCTGTAGCTTTCCGTCGACTACTGCAGTTGAGGAATTGAATATGCCCGTCCAGAAAGGCCAAATAACCATTCAGTCGACATTCCTTTAGATGAAAACTTGCAGGAGATCGTGCTGCGTTTTGATGACGAGGAGCCCTTGAAGACCCGAACCGAGGATTGGAAGATCAAAAATTGGAACTTGGATGGTGGGATAGGTAACATCAAACGCGGAAGAGAAAGGGTTGGCTATCCTTTGCACACAAGTCGAACTTGAGTGGGCGGTGGTAACCCACACGCGTCTACATAAACCCACAGCACCATTACGTGGACAATCATTCATAGACAACCACCGAGGAGGAAGGCATCCATACGTGCACCACATTGTCAAGCAGACAGCGATTGAGGGGTGGAACTAGAGGAATGCAGTGAACTGCAAATAGGTAATAGGAGAGGAGTCGGTGACAAGAATAAACGTCTATCGGCCTCGCCGGGGCTGTGAATTGAGCAAAATGGAATAGACTCTGAGTGAAGAGAAGACGCAGGCTTTTAAAAATATAGGACCTCAGTGCAGCTCTGGTCCTTTGGGAAGGCGATACGAATGGGTTATGACACGTCGATGCGCATTTCTGGGAAGGCCGAAATGATTTCAGGCAAGTCTCGTCATGCAACGTGTTAAACGCGCGGCAATGCGTCTTCTCAGCGCCGTCCAACCTATGATCCCACTGACTGTCACGGTAAGCAGTTCAAATGAGCCGGTTTGATTTGAAGTGCAGGGCTTCGGATCTGCATGCACGGACTAGGCGTAGACGGTCCACACGCACCGAAATATACCATGAACCACGGGTGACTTGGGTAATTAAGAATTCGATACCAGGCGAAGCGCAACTGCAAGAATCTTCGAACCTGTTTATGAGCGTACCGGAACGATGATAGACTTCATTGGGCAGCCTGAGTATAGATGACCTTCAATGAGAAATAATTTAATGGTATAGATAGTCAAGCCAGGACGTGCTCTGCAGAGCGATACTTTTGGTACACACTGGGAGCAAAGGCGATGGTTCCAAATACCGAAACGTGGTTGACATTGCGCTCTCCCCGCCATCATAAGTTGAGCTCCCATTCCACAATGCCACATCCCCCAATGCGCGAGACAAACGTGCATTTGACCCAGGACAAGAAGCGGAGCTATTCCATGTTTCTTTACTTCGTGAAGGCGCGAATGACCTTGGCCGAGATATGGAGGAAGAAGATCGAGCCAATGAAAGACAGTGACAGGACAAGAACAATAAATGGGTCTCTGAAATGCGTGAAATGTCAGATGGCTTGAGGAAAACATCTGATGAAGATAGAAAACGCACACTCGCAGCCCAGGAGAGTCGTCGGTGTAAAGCTTGAGCATGGTGTTCGAAGACCCGCCAGCACCAGCCGCCCGTGTTGAATTTGGTCGCGAGACTTGTGTAGACCCAGCCGCACGTCTCCTACAAGAAGAATAAAGATTCAATGACTGCTTTCTTTTCAAGAGGGACCAACCCCACAACCCCGTACCTGATTTGAGCTCCAGGTGGCTTTGCAACAGCAGAACCGCGAGCAGCGGGTGAGCGAGGAGTGTCAGAGTCAGACTATCGCGAGTTGTCAGCAAATGTACAGAAAAACCAGCGATATACCAACCATGGCGAGGGTAAGGAAGTGAGATACGTTTCACAAATGTCAGTGCGCTGGCACACCACGTAGAAGTCTGTGATCGTGAGAACAACATTCTCAAAAACGTGACGGACGCGCAGCCTCTTTCCAAGCCCCGCGACGCGTGTTAAAATAGGCAAGGAGCCCCTAAAATCTCATTCTGAGGTCGCAAGACAGACGAAATCGGCCATTCATCATCTACGGTAGGAGGAGGACCAAATATTGAGCAGCCAGTTTAGGACACATTTAAACCCTGTAGCAGTTCAACAAATTCACCCTCACCTGATTGGTACTGAAAGTGACAAGGAAGAATCGATCGCAGGATGTTGTTGTGAGCTAGATCCCAAGGTAGGACCGTACATAAGACCATAGTAATTTAGAGATACAAATTATTGTAAGCCTTTCGAATAGATTTAGAAATCGACCTGTGCAAGCAAGCTTACTATCAGTAATTCTTGTGCTACGGATCCGAGCCTCGGCCTTGCACGTTCAGAGTCTAAAGAAACGAGGCGAAAATCTGGTCTTTTAGTGCTCAATCTCCCGCGGAAATGCAGCCCTGCACAGAAGATCGAGTGGTGGCTCAAAATGAAATAATCTAATTCACAATCAGGAGGCATAGAAATCCTTTAGAGCCAGAAATTTCGCAGAACTACTGCCACATTTCATTTCACGAAAAGAACTCTCTCAGACCTGTCAGGCTCATTGACATGACGGAATCCGGACCCAGTGGAGAAAAAAGAGATTCGTCCATGCGAGCTATAGCTCAAGTTGATTAGATTTGTTACAGCAATTTCTCCTTCGTCTCTTGTGAAATTATGAGAGAGAGGGCCGCATCTTGCAGGTCAGAAAGCACTTACAGATGAGCGTAATTTCAGTCATTCATTGCGCTGCGGTACTACTCAATTTACCGAGTAGTGTCGTTTCTGTAGCGTCTGTTGCTTAGGTGCGATGCGGCTCAGTATCAATGCCATATGTTCCAGGCTTCGAAGACCTTTTCCACAAATCAAGCCCCCCCTTCGAGTGGTCAGACCTTTTGAAGTGAGCAACACCAGATGCTTCAGATGGTTTGACACAGAGTTATTTCCACAGATTGCAGACTGATAAGAGATGGTTCAGGGCATTTGTAGGCGGGTCTGAGAGACCAAGGATAGTCACGAGGAGTGATCAGGACACGAAAACTGGGTGTTTCCGGTCCACGATTGGATTGCCATGGTAGAAGACATTTCCAAATCAATTGAGGCTTACCTCAAGCTTTTATGATCTCCCCCCTGCATTGATCCACGAGGCTCTCGGACCTCCATAAATGGCTAGAGTCGGTGGTAGAGGCTTACGGGAGCTGCGGCGGATCGCAGAGGTATGTCGGCACCAGAGACAATAAAGTCATGGGGGAGTTATCGCCTTTGACTCTCAAAGGAAACCTTAGGTGGTCGTCCTTTGAGTCTTTGGGTGTCGATCGAGCACCACAAATTTTCCAAAAATACGGGGTCTTCCTCTCACGAGTCGGTTCGCAAGACCTATCTATTCACCGTTCGTCGCTTTGACAGCCTCCTTGGAAGTTTCGAACATCATTGAAGAAAAGGAAAATATGACAGCAAGACAGCAAGACAGCCCGGAGGCTGGTAGAGGTAGCTTTTTGTATGCTCTTGACAACCAGAAGCGCAGCGAACGATTTGTCGAGAGTTGGCTAACATATAATCAAGTATTGCAACAACTTGAAGTTGGAAGATTGAATCGAGTCATTCCAATTTTCCCATCAACAATCGTCACATGCAGCATGCTGGACAATCTGTCTTTACGCCAACTACGGCACTGTCTTTTCCTGAATACCCAGCCAATACCCAGCTGGTGTCCTACCATATGCCGCAAGTCTTTGATACGAATCTCTTGTACCGACCCTCTGGCACGTTTAATTTGACTTGCTCGAGCCAAGTTCGACTATCGAGTCCGACGGATGAAAATGCTTGAGAATACTTTGCTGTACTGCTGCTGGAGAAGTAAGTACAGTGTTTCTGCTTTCCACCTATTCGGAGTGGCTCTATATCGTAGTCTTTTTATCGTAGTCTTTTTCAAGAGATTAGGAACGATTAGTCCAAGGAGCGTTCCGACCTTACATCGCACACTTTATCCGATTTTCTATCAAAACATGAGGCTCAATCGTCCCGCCCTTCCGAATGCCATTCTCAATCACGCGGTAGGAGTCCGACTGTCCCGCAGTCGCCATGAACGTGAGTCTACAGACTGGTTTGGTTTGACTCAACCCGGTTGCTCAGTTTCTGTTTCTCATGCCCAGTCCACTGCGACCAAGTTTGAACCACCTCGTTACAGGGTCCTTTAACCTTATCTGTGCGATTGAAAGTGCCCTTGCAAAACCCGATTCCGGGGCGTTGACATGACATGCACACGCTAAATAGGACACTTCGCCTCTTGACTTTCGGCCTCTCAATGCGGACGAGAAATTAAAGTCATCTGTGATGCAGAAGCTTTGACCGGTCGGAGGTAAAGCTTCGATTTGGCAATGCTCAATTTCCCCCTCTCCGAGTAGGTCACTTCGCTTAACATCGGCCTCGTGCCTACCCTCTACTTAAGTATATCTTCTCTAGTCTGATGTTTCCTGTATGTCTGGGCTGTCGTCCCTATCCCCTCAGTCTCGCACGCGCCACCTCCCTCCCGTCGCCATTCTCCCCAACCTGGCTCCGCTGTAGGCCGCTTCTTCGTTAGACACTCTTGTATTTGGACTTCTTTTCCGAGCTCGTTGATCGACTACCATGCTCAGCCCTGGCCCCGGCTCCAGCTGTGACATTTGTTTTGAATTATTCGACTTGGAGCGCAGAGCTCCTACTGCAATAGCATGCGGACATATATTTTGCAACTCGTAAGCACCTCTCATCTTTTTTCTGTTTCTATCTAACACGTCGCGTGTCGTAGCTGCATTGCTCAAATACATGGCGTGTGTTCGATATGTAGGACACCTTTTGACATACGCACATGCACAAAACTTCGCCTGGATATGGAGGAACCGGGCTGCTCTTCGGAGGACCTCAAGGCGGCTCAGAAACTACAGCAAAAGCTTTCCAGCATCGTTCAGGATGGTATATCCGAACAGCCCCTGCGACAGTTGATTCAGGAAACCAAGGCTTTCTTACACACTCAACCCCGAAGTTTGGTAGGTTTCGCTGCCTGGAATGTGGTGTACATTGACTCAACTGCGGTTCAGCACAAAGATCTCAGAAGCTTTTCGAGAATGCTATCTTATCTCTGTGAAGTCAAGGCCTCACTCCGGTCCAAGACTTCGGAAGTCGACAATCTGACGGAGGAGCTGACGAGAATCAAAGACGAGAAAGCAAGTCTTCGGAAGCAGGTCGCTGACCTCGAAGAGTCTCGCCGGTATGAAAGAGAGACGGCACTTGCGGTTGAGACAAGCCTTCGCGATCATTGCACCCAATCCATAGAGGTTTATAAGACCACTCTGCAGTACGTGTCACTGCCCATCCTTGTTCAAACATTGTCTAACTTTTTATAGGCTGGTTCGTTTACTCGAAGTTTTCCTCCCTGATTCGAAACTAATCTTTCACTCTTTTTCGATAGTACAACAAGGTCGCGGCTGAAAATGCTGAGCTTATGCTCAAGCTATCGAACCATCTGACTTCCTCCAAGCAAGCGGAAGCGCGCCACTCCGGTAGTCTTACGTCTTCCCCTGCATCCGACTCGACCTTCCTCTCTCCTGCCGTCGACGAGAAGGTCCTGCGGCGTGTCGGTATCCAGGATCCGAACATGTCTTATCTAATCTCACCCTTACCCCAATTCACATCTCTGCCCTCCATTGCTGGTAGCATCTTACCCCTTCCAGACTTGCCGGAGGATGAAGAGGACGAGGAGGACACCGACGATGACGAGGAAGACGACGAGGAGATCACGACTCCGGACAGCGTCCATCATCCGACCCAGTTACTGGATTCCAAAGAAGCTTTGCGGGGCCCTCAAGTGTCGCCGATGCCGCCACCCCGCCCGGTGACCAAGGTGCCCCACGAACCTTCGGGGTTGTCTCGAACTGCTCCATATCGCGAGCACTACGGCCGAGCCCGTTCTCGGTCTAATCCCAGCCACCCTACCAGTCGGAGCCAGAGCCGTAGTCAGAGTCCGTTTGGCAGCAACAAGTCTTCCACCCCTCCTAGGACCCCTCCTCCACGCAGCAATATCATCACAGCTCAATCTCAGGTGACATACCAGGCCACTTCTCGAGAATCTTTCAGCTCCTCTTCTGCGACAGTGCCCCAGCAAGCTCTTAGGAGTCGATTACAGGATCTTTTGAGCGACTCGACTACCTCTGCTTCATTGCCCAACATGAATTCTTCCTATTTTCCTCCGTCGTTCCTGAATCGTGAAGCCGGTAACGCTCGTGAGAGTCGAGGATCTCCTCCTTCTCGTACAGATTCTTCTGTTTCAAGCAACAAGACGCCAATTCCGCTTCAGCACTCCCCCACTGATCACTTCTCGCAACTCTTAGCCTCCGGTTCTCAGGCGGGGAGTAAACCTGGTCCATCGGTCTCACCGATCCCTCCACCTCAGACCTATAATGGTGGCCCTACACGTATCTCCACCGCAAGTGCTGAGGCCAAGAAGCTGGAGGAAGAACGCAGGCGGAAAAGAGAGGAACGTAATCAGATTCAGAGTCAAGAGCAGCTGCATCACGACAAGTACCACAACGATGACGATCGTGATTATTGGTCGAAGTCGTCTACTTCTTCAGCTTCAGCCGCCGCGACTCTTTCTGCATCGTCGTCTTCTGCCAGTCAGGCCGTGCGTCGAGATCAGCAGGGATATGCGAATCCTCTCAACCCGAACTCGAGTTCATCCTCTGGTCTCAAACGTGGTTCGAGTTTTTCGGGTGGGAGTGGACCCTATGGCAAATCGTCAGCTTCGACACCATCATCTGGTTATGAGTCTCCGCTGACGCACCATGCCCGTCATCCGAATTCGGGTGCTCATGCGACAGCTACAAAGGCCACAACGAAGAGCAATAGCGTGCCCACCTTGCCCTCCAATTCGGCTGGCATCTTTGCATGATCCTTCACGCGAATTTTTTGTCGATTCTTTTTTTCTTCGAACACTTCATGTCGCATCTTTATTAGCATCATCATCATCTTTTCCATCCCAATTTCTTGTAGAAGTAGTTAGTAGTAGTCATTGACATCAGTTCTTCATTTGCATTTGCATCTCAATTCACTTCGTTTCATTTGACTGTGCGCCATATTCTTATCCTTGCTCGATGAGTGAATCCAAATCTCTGACTTTTCCTGCCATTATGCCAAGTTTCTGCCTCCCTTTTGTCTATGTTTCAACCGCTTCCAGGATCTTTGTACCCATAGTTTGAATGAGAGCACACTTCGCGAACATTGCTCAAGATGGTTGTGCTTGCCCTAATGGGTAGGATCTCCCCAAGGGACCAGGACCGCATATAACCGCGTCCAAGATCTGCGTCGGCGAACGGGACGACGCGTTGCCGGCGAGGAATGCCACTCGTGCTATTTCAAACCTTATCAATGCTCGACTTAATAGCCTTTGGATTGAGATGGTGGAACGGTCATCTGCTACGGTCCACATGACGTTTAGTAGGCCTCCTCAAGGCCTTGCATTGAGAAAGTCGGGACCAAGCCAGACGGATTGACGTTGAAATGATGTCAAGAGCTCAATCGCCCTCCAGACCATGGATCCCAAGGGCCTCTCCAATTTCCTGAACATCGCATCTTGCTATCTGGTCGTTCGGCATGACTCCAGGAATAGCGGGGGCCGAGATACATTGCGGGAAGGTTGAGGATGCATTGGAGACCTCGAAGTCTTTTCGTCCCGATAATCATCCAGGAGTTCGAGATCTATCTCGAATCTCAAGCTTTGATGATAAGCCGGATCTACGAGAATAAGTTGATTGGACGAAGAAATTGCTCCGACTGAACGAATTTCCAACAATATGAGCATTTGCGAGGATATCGCGGGGTGATATAATACATCCATAGAGTCCGGGCAGAATTTAGAATACATACAAAGGCACGCCCAGGAGATTACTAGGGGCAGAACAGTTATGCAGGCGTATAAGGTAGGTGGCATGCAAAGGGCAGAGGCTGACGTCTTGAGGCCTTCAAAAGGGCAAGAGAGAACGAAATCGAAATCGACGGAGAAATATCGAGATAAGGACATCTATGACTTGCTGGAACCGCACTTGTTGAGACCCGCACCACAGAATTCAGCAAGTAAGAGCCAAAAGAAAATCTAGTGGTGGTTTTAAATAGACGATATCAAGGATAAAGTACGAAACGCAGCTCACCAGACCGACAAGCACACAAAGAGCCAGGATCTTCTTATTCTTCCACCACATTTCTCTCCTGACGGTACGAGCTCCCCTTCTGAACGCGGTCGCCTGTCCAGCCATTGCGTCTGTCTTGTCGACCAGTAATTCAATCCTTTCCCCTCTGCTCAGAATCTGCTCCACGTTCTGCACCATAATATCTTTGACTTGATTCAATTCGTTCTGTGCACGAGTGAGTTCGTCAGCAGGTGGAGCAGTGTTGTAGGTATGCATCAAAGTAGCAATAGTAGGTCCGAATGTGCCTTGAAGACCATAAGCCGGTATGTCTTCTATCGATGACGATGAGGGTGCAGAAGTGAACTAGATCAAAACGCGTGAGATAGGCCGGGAGAGGGTTCGAGATAGGTCCATACCTTCCGTTGAAGGTCTGCCAGAAAGGCAAATGGCATTCTCCTGGACCGGATTTGAGCGATAGAGTTAGAGTGATATAGAGACTTGTCACAGACCGTCCTGCAGCGTCATCTGCCATGACAAGATAGGTATATCCTCCCTCCGAGATGTAATGGAACAGGTATTGCTCCCAGACATAGGTCAATTTGCTGGTGGAATTGATTGAGTAAACGAGCACTGTTCGTCAGGGATTTGATCCCGTTTGAATACCTGTTATTAGGAGGAATCTTCGACAATATTGTTTGAGTTGCTATATGCCACTGTGAGCGGAAGAATTTGTCGGAGAAGCGACTGCTATTGACCTTGGGAGAAGTCTCTCTTCCCAGCTTGGTGCTCAGCGAGGATTGTGGAGCCCTTGGCTACCAATGCGTGTATCTAGCACGGAATTTAGATGCCCTGAAGTCAAACTTATATCTTTGACACTTGCCAGAGACATTTCCAAAGGTCAAAGAAAGACGTAAAGGCGACGAGAGTATACCAATGAGAGATTACTTGCTAGTTCTTAGAACAGGGTAGAGCGCGGCCTTGTACAAACATTCCCACGACTACTGACCCTCGGCAAGCTGGAGAAATCCAGCCTCTTGCTTTGCCTCATCTACCTACATATTGCCAACAAACCCACAAGGAGACAATCGGCACTACAGGCAAATCGAAATTTACTTCGCCTATGCTACTCATAAGCAGTGGTATTATTCCTTTCCTTCAAGAAATGGCAATGCGCGAATAATGGTTTTCATCAGTCACTTAGCCAATGATCTACAACTCTGGCTAGCACCTCTTTGGTCGATAAACACCCCTCCTTGGCCTTATTGTCTGGGCAAACACTATGCGTGTATATTTTCCCGACTCTATTCGAAGCCCCTTTCGGTTCGACTTCAATGACGAATAGTGGACTATGCCATTGGGATAATCGCTCTGCAGCGGTTGGTAAACAGCTTCCTTTTGTTAGATGTAGTATTCGCGAGCTTATTTCTATGCTAGGAAAACTGTACGATTCTCGTCCGAGAGAAGAAGCTCCAGAGTCCATGCCACAGGACTTCACTGCCCAGATGGGGACCTACAGGCTACCGCTCTATGATATCGAGCAAATTACCGACATGGCCCATTCTTTGACAGTGGTTCTAACGATACGATTCAACAGAGCCTCGGACGATCGACGAGAATGCCTCCTACCCCGACCCTACACTACTTGCGGGCGTCTGCTGTTATCATGCAGATGCCGATTCACCAAAGGAAACTCGTTCTCTCTGTGACACTACGAACCATTCTCGCTACTACGGGGGAAACGTGTATGATGGTTTTATATAGTTTTCTTCGATGGGAAGGTGAGACTTTCGCTTCTTTCCATGGCGCTCTCTGATGGTCTGCCTTGCTCAAAGCCCCGCTGTATGAATGAACAGGTCGATGCTATACTTGCTCATATCTCTCTATTCTGATCGCAATCTTCTACTGCGCTACCACGTTCGCCATTTGCGTAGAGACCACTCTAAGGTCCTCCACAGAAATCATGACCTACCTACCTGCCCTCTTCCCTCAACCCCTCTGCGGCTTTTCTCACTCTCCCCTTTATTTGCGGTGTCATAATTAGTTTCATTCATTTCCTCGAGCTTTTGCTTGCATAACTGATCACCCATCGATAAAAGAAGGAAAAACAAAGTGAGAAGATAAGAAGACACGACTAAACTATTAGCATCCCAAGTCACGGTCTCGGTGGGAGGTAAGACGGCACTGATCTTTTCCTCTCCCAGATTCAGTGCACCAGACACTTGGAAAGGTCCCTCTTTTTCCGACATGCGGATCGCGTTCGTTTGCATCTGGGACTTGATCCGAGATCGAATCGCCGTCCTGCAATTCTTATGCAGGTATTTCGAGAAAAAGTCCGATTCGCCTGGATTCACCGCGTCGACCCCATAGCTTGTTTTCTGCCGTTGCCGAGAGCCTGTACCTTTGCCTGCCTTTCTCGTCCTTCACGAGCTTCCACTATGGAAAGCCTGGCCTCGAGGTGCTGGAATTATTCCGGAGGTTGATGTGTATTCTTCTCCTGGGTACGTTCGTGATGGGAGAATTCCGATGTGTAAAAAAGACCTAAAGACTATACACTTAGTAGATAAGAAAAGGCACGCAGATGATATAGCGATACAGTAAGGATATTGGGTAAAGTACAGTGAAATCGACGCAAATAAATACTGAATACTCTGCTCCAACCCGCAAGAGTATCCAACTGTTGGTCATACAATGAACAACGGACATACAGCCTGTTCAGGTGGGCTTCAACAGCACAGGTGCTTCCCAAAGCAACATTCTACAGCGATACAAAGCTATTCGCAAGCAACTTAGCAATTCATGTCAAGGTTCATAACGATCCCGGCTCCACGACCTCAAGAACGACCGGCTGGAATTTGAAGCAACAGGTGTAGGTGCGCTGATGGGGCTTGAGCCCTCACCGAGGTCACCAGTATCATTTGTCGAAAGTTGCAAGCCAAGCGCGTTCCCAAAGCCTGCAGGCACGCCTCTGATCGTGCTCGAATTCGACTCAGACCCCGACCTAGAGCCAGCACGATCTGTGCCTCTACTCGGTGCCCGTAGACGGCCGTCTCTGTCCCTGCCATCGCCGTGCTCAATGGAAACAGGAAATGAAGAATCAGATGAAAGGCTGAGGTGACTGGCACGTGCCAGAGGGGGAGGTTGTCGTCGAGAACTGTGCGAGCTGGCAGTGACGCCAGATGCGATGGATTCGGTGTCGTCAGCAAAGCGTGTTTGTTGTCGAGATCGACGTTCGCTGCGGTGGATGCCGTCGTTGTATTCACTGATGTGTCTTCTCGAGAAGTTACGATTCTCTGGGTCATGAGTATAGGGATTCCTGCTGGCCCTATCTTCATAGCCACCTTGATACGTTGAAGGCGAAGGCGATCGATAAGAGCTTTCTGGAGCGTAGCTGCTGTAATGATTCCGAGACTGTGAGGCTGCATTGCTGGACTGCGAGCTCCTGTGCCCGATACTAGCCGAGTATCGACCCTCCTGGCTTCCATGTGACCGAATTTCGAAGGATGTTGATGAGCGATTAGAATGCGAGGAATCTCTGTTTCGGTCGCCTCTTCTGCTTGAGCGAGATGAAGAATTCCAAGTATCCTCCCTTTCAAGAAGGACGCCAACCATGGAGTGTATAGGCCTTACAGGTGAAGGTGGCATATTATCATGACCACCTCCATGTTCAGAGCTGAAGTCACTGAATGATAACGCTCTTGTCCTGACACTCTCTCCGTCCGAATCAAGCTCATGGAATGACCGTGGCGACTGTCCATCTATCAAGACAGGCTCAGCGCCTTGGCGGAAGCCCATCAATCCGTCGATCAAGCTGCCGTCCGCCAAGTGGGACGGGGTTGGAGTACCCCACGTTTCGGCGCTGTGAATGCTCAGGCGCGATCGGGAGGACGGCGACGTCCCGGAATTTGGGTTAGCCGAAGCGTCCGGTCGATTCTGCACGGAGGGTGGTGGAGGTTGAGCTGGCTGGGAGGGGATATTCGGGCTGAGGACGTTAGGGGTGGCAGCGTATCTGGGTTGAGGAGACACTGGATCAAGCGATTGGCGCGATCGTGAGGACTGAGCATCGGACATGATGGAGGCCAGCATTGGATTGCTATATTGCGGCGATCCGGGAGCTGAATGGGCTTCAGATCTCGACCTCGATCTTGAAGATGGCCTGTCATCATGAATCGAGGATGTGGAGGTGGATACGATGGACATGGCTGTATTCTGTCTGCGATGACTAGGCCTTGGTGATCTTTCATGAACAAGTGGGGCAGAATAAGGTGTGTGGTGATCATAGTCATAAATGCTTGTACTGGCCCCGGTATATCTCTGGGTTGACTCAACAATTCCAGCACTTGTACTCGTAGACTGCCCTCTGTGCCTATGCGAACTCGACTGCCCAGCCACTGGGGTCGGACTAGCAGGCGGGAAGTCCGTCATCGTTCGTCCCAGTGCAGCCTCTTGTCCGTTGATGAAACCTGATGAGTATTCTCTGAGATAAGCATGCGTCAACGCAAATGCATCCAGCGGTTGGGCTGTATTATCAAAGTGCACCTGCAGCCCATTGGATCGAGTGGACTGCCTGGGAGAGGCATAATCGGAACTAGGATGAGTCGTTGGTGTCAGGGTGCGATGATGCGAACTGTAAGAGCTTTCGGGAGGGGCAGGGGAAGAGACCGTGGAGGTAGTGTATTTCAAGGATTCATCATAGCGCGCTCGCTCTTCCGTTCGTGTCTTTCCTTTCCGATGGCCCCGCTTTTCAATCTCAAACGGGTATGGGGTCCCAGCAGTAGACCGAGGAGAGAGGGGCAGGGGTGTGAAGCGAACAGAACCTGACCCGGATACAGCCTGCTCGAGTGTAGGCACCCTATCGGTGGGTATTGGTTCAGGTGGTGGTGGTAAGGGGTTGTGACTTTGACTATGAGTATATCGGAGGGTATTCGTCTGTAAGACCTGGTTCTGCACTTTGAGAGAGTTGACCTGGAGTCAGGGAAGAGATGGGATGTAAGTTGGATAGGGGACGGAAATTAACTCGATAATTCACCTCTCTAGATAGGAATATGAGTCTTGAGATCAATATTGTATGAAGGTACAGAAAACCAGACGTACTTTGTAAGCTTGTCTAACATGTTCTTCGAAGCCTCGTAGGCAGCGCACATCCTATCCAGTTCGAGCTGAATTCTCGTGGTCTTTTCATCTGCGGCCTCCCGAATTTGGCTAACAGTATCACCAAACGATCTTTCTGCTTCCTTTAGCTCGCGATGTCGAATCAGAGCTGCTCGGGCTTTCCGTAGAGATATACACTAGAATACAAGGTCATTCGGGCGTCAGTGAGAAGTAGATTGTCAGATGTATGCGAACTTACGGAGTCCTCAGAACGGTGGCTCAACCAAGAGTCAATCTCGGAAGTCAGCTCCTCCAGCTGGTCTTCAGGGACGTCCCAAGATATCGTCAGGCGCTGCAGAAGATCAAGCTCTTTATGGTCGTCGATTTCCTCCGGTCTGTCAACGTGTAGCTTCTTCATCTTGGTGGGCTGATACTCCTTGCGGCATAGGGGGCATAACGGTGGCCGATTCTCGTACAAACAGCTACAGAGGTATTTACACTCAAAGACCAAGGTTCACCATTCATATTGATGGACGCACCCCTGACAGAATATATGCCCGCATGAGATGGCATGGGGTCGCAATCTAGGGTTCTCCAGCACATATTCGGAGAGACAGACATCACAGCGGCTTGAAGGATGTAAAACGAGCATGCACAGATAGCCAGGTAGAGGAAGAAGAATAGAAAGGCAGAATAGACGCCTTGAGCTAGCGAATAGCTCGCGTGGGTATCCAGGAAATAGTAAGGGAGAAAAAGAATCTAGGACGCCGCAGACACAGAGCGGTGCACGGCATCAAGTGCCTCGAGGATGGAAGAACAGTGACAGCATCAATCCCAATTTAGATCCACAATTGTTGCAGCCACACTTACACAACAAAGCATTGGATGCCATTAGATCGCCATACAGTCTATCTACTTGAATACAGTACACTAACACTAGATCGATTCTCACCAAAAAGGCTCTCGTGAGCCTGGAAACTTAGCACCTTTGAGGTTCAGAAAGGCGACCAAATCCCTATCTGCTGTTCGATCCAAATGGGCCCATAGAGCGGTGGACGCAGCAGTCCGTGCGTGCAATACATGTCTGACCAGCTTCCGCGAGGGAATAGGGCGAGGTTTCGGCAAATGAGGCGCTTCAGGTTGTGTCTGCGCCTGTTCCTCTAAGGCACTGCCTTCAAAGTTGGGATTCGAGAGGCCGCCGTTCGCGGACGACGTAGTCTTCCGAATCCGGTCCCGGACCCAAAGGTTAGCGGCAGGGTGCTCCGGTTTTGTATACGCCTCAACTTGTGCTGCAAGTAAGCTATCAGGAAAGATATACGCAGAGACGAGCTTCCAATAGGTCAAGATTCGTTGAAGCCTAGTGCAGACAAAAGTGGGATGTATAAGCCATACGACGGACGTCATGAATGAATCAGAAATTGTGCTTACTGTGTATAATTAGCTGAAAAGGCAAGGAGAGGAAATTTCGATGATTAGTCGACTAGAGCAGAGACGGCGTCGGAACAAGCTTACCACGAATCAGAAGCTTATGCCACTTGACCAACAGCACCACGCTGCAGTAGACTGTCCCAACCAGCCCCAAAACACGCAAGCTCGCTGAAAAGGGCCTGTCGTCCCGTGCAAGACCAAGTAGGGTGCCCAAGGGTCCCAAATTGTTCTTTCGCCATAGAGTCCCAAAAGCGAGAAGAACGTTTGCTGCAATGCCCAAGCCACCACCAATAGCCTTGTATTGAGCTATCGTCTCGACTTCTCCCGGCGTTGCAAGGATCCTGGCGAGGAAGGGACCGACGAAGTACCCAGGAAGATGTAGTAGAAAGGGAGGTATGAAAAGCACGAACCGAATCAATGATAATGGGAGGCTCATTAAAATTGACAACGTAGGTCTGGCGATGACTTTTCCGCTCAGCTTAGGTGCGGACAGAAGTGGATCGACTTCTTCGGTAGAATGAGTCGCAGAGGCGGGGGGAGTAGCCAAGGGCAACAGGGAAGAAACGACAGAATGTTTCATGCCTGCATAATGCAAAAGTGCGTAGTATCTCGTCAACAAGTCTTTCAGGACTCGAACGCTGTCGGATTCGGACGTCGACCTCTCCTTTGAAATTCCTGGGGTCTCTAACATACGTCCAAGCCTAGAGCAATTCCACGTTCAGCACAAGAAAAAAAAAACACGAATTGTCGCAAGCCATTACCTTTGCATAACGTCCACCCAATCTTTGAGAGGAACATTGTGCTCATCACCCCACAAAATGTCTCTAGCAATTGAGACAGCACAGAGAGTGTCCCTACACCGAGCAGAGTCAACGCTCACGAACTGTATCCGCCTGCAAATCGCGAAAGCTACTCACCAATCTTGAATATTGACCGTCATGTTGATCAATCTCTCTTCTAGTTGAGCAGTGATAGTCTTCACGACGGCTTTTGAGGCTTCATTAGGGTCTCCTCTGAATAACTCCTTGGTAAATGAATCCAGATAAATAGGAATGCCATATCTTGGAAGATACAGGACATGAGCTGCAAAGGTATACAACAGCAAGCAATCGTTGGCTTACCGAATGTAAATCTATCGATATATCAGCATCCCTGTTAAGAACAAGATTTTGGAAGGAGGACAAGATTACTCACCCGGCTCAGATATTGCGACTTATCAGTGTACTCGATCGCCACCGGGACGATACACAACCGCGAGTCCAACCTTCTCCTTGGCCCATCACTGTAGCCTCTACCCGTCGCTTGCTTCCTTTTCTCATTCAAATACCTCGCATACTCAACGGCAGCCCAAGCCGTACCAGGGAGGACTTGCAGAATACGCGAGGCGGTGTAGCTTGCGCCTTCACAGAAGACTCCGACCACCTGGCCGGCTCCGAGGACTTGAGAAGTAGTGAGGAAGAGGGCGGCGCGTGCCGAAAGCTCTGCTTCCTTCGTGGTCTCTACCGACGGTGGTGAAGGAGCCTTGCCGTCGGTAGAAGCTGGTCGAGAAGGGTTGGCTGTCGAAGCATTGGGGTTTCTTCTGACAGGGATAGTCCCTGAAGACGAAAGGATGGCTCCAGCAACGGGGTTGGAAAATAACGTCGATTTAGCCCAGAAAGAGATGGGCCGTCGATGGTTTATCGTTGCAGCTAGACGGGTGTCAATATAATCAGTGTTTCGAGTAAGGACAGGAAATAGAGTGAAACTCACCCAAGGCCGCAACGTCAATGATATCATTATGGTGAGTCGCAGCACTGTTGTAGGTGAGGGTCTAATTCAGCATCCGAGATGGAAAATGAAGCTGAAGCTCGAAAGCGTCCGTAAAAAGCCATGGTAGAGCAAAGCAAAGAATAGCTTTGCCTATTGCAGACAGGCAACATGCGGAGAGGGGCGACGTACATGATCACTGGGTCTTTCTCCGTGATGACATCCTGGTCTTCCACATATACTTCGGAATAATAGCCAGCTATCGTCCAGTCCGAGATCTTGCGTAGTATACGGTACACGAGCTTCAGTTCCATGTTATCAGGACAAATTAGGGACGGAGAAGGGTAGAAATGTATTTGGAGGGAATATACATAAGAGTGAGAATGTGTTCCGCCTGGCTTGTCATGGTTGCGGAAAGGAGTCAAACAATATCACCTTGACTTCAGATGTCTTACTCGTGGTAAACAATCCAAACGACGTTCTTAGGCAGGGCATATGTACTCAGACTCGGAATGAATATCAAGCACGGGCACAGCACATTTCTTCATCTTAGGAGGGAACCACAAGAAATTTCAGAAACGCCAGCACATCAAGAATTGGAGGTGGACGACCACGGGGCAGGTTCACAGAGTGAACCTGATGCGTGTCGAGCGGCGACATTTTGCATTGAGCATCAAAACATGAATACAAGTGGCGGCTGAAAACAGAATTCTAAGACCGGTATATGTAGTCGTGAAAAAGAATGACAATACGGCCGAGAAGGCAAAGAAATCAGAGACGACGACCACGGCGACCACCCTAGAGTTGGTAAAGACACAGCGAGTCAGAACTAATTACAGAGTTTAAGTAGAACGGCAAAAACGCACCTTTCTCCTGGTAGAGTCAGTGGGGACGGGGGTAACATCCTCAATGCGTCCAATACCCATACCAGCACGGGCAAGAGCACGGAGAGCGCTCTGGGCACCGGGGCCAGGGGTTTTTGTGCCAGTTCCACCAGTAGCACGGAGCTTGATGTGGAGGGCGTTGATGCCAACCTCACGGCAGCGGGCAGCGACGTCTTGAGCGGCCAACATGGCGGCGTAGGGAGAAGACTCGTCACGGTCAGCCTTGACCTTCATTCCACCTGTGATTCGCAAGAAGAAAATAAGACATCGGGGCAAAAGAGAGGCTTTAGGCACAGAAACATACCGGTGACACGGGAGATCGTCTCCTTGCCAGACAAATCGGTAACATGGACGAAGGTGTCATTGAAGGAGGCGAAGATGTGGGCAACACCGAAGACAGTCTCGCCCTCAGCAACCTGGGGACCGAGAGAGACGGTGGTATCCTCCTTGGGGGCTTTAACTTTTTTGGGCGGCTGTACAGAACATCATCCAAACGTCAGTTATGCCATCCATCGTTTAACAGTGAAATTTGGGGAGAAAAAAGAGGTGATGCATCTCTGCAGGTCGCATGGAAGGCGTAGCTGAAGGATTCACGTACCATCTTGAGGGATTGAGGAGGAGTGCTTGAGGACGACGAGGAGACGACTGGCGCTGCGTTGGATGATGTCCTCGCTAGTCGCGAATGCTTTAGCACCACACAAGAGCAAACACTTTGAACCAATCATAGCCAGTCTATATTTGTCCCACGGCTTTGACCCTTGACCGTCATCAGCTCTACAGGAACTCGACGAAAATCTGCTCATTCCCTCTCAATTTTCTATCTCAAATCATTTTGTAGAAGAGCTCCATAGACTTGACTGGTTTGAATTGCGCTCGCTAGCGAATCAAGACTAGAAACCAGTATATTCTCAGCCAAGTGACCAAGGCGAAGTCTTGATCGTTGATAATCTTATCGATTCTAACTTAGCCCCTCTTGAACCCCTTACTGCTGACGGGTTACCGAGGGTGGTCGTTATCACCGACCGCGGCAGGACAAGTGTACCATGGCTCAGAGAATATTACTCCCCAGTTCAATATCTTCCGGCATTCCAAGTTGACCCCAAATCCGAGGCTTCCTTGAATTCACCAAGCAGGAGATGAGAAAACGAAAGAATTATCGCTCCTTGTATCATGTGGAAGAAGAAAGATCATCTGATATCTTTAGCTCTCTCTCCTTCTTTGACCCAGGACCCACCGGCTCTGAGCAATGAGAATTAGGCCATTACATATCGTGGAACACAATCAATCAAGCTCACGTCCCACCGCCAGAATGGATCGTTACGAATACCCGACTCCTCTTGCTTTGTAGCTCTTTAGCCATCTTGGTAAACATCATGAGCCCCTCACATGAGCTGATAGAGGTATATAAGGCACCGATTATCGCTATCCCTCCTCCATCGATCCATCTACATCCATCTCATTACTGAACCGATCTCACTTGAAGAAATGGCCCCAGACCCTAGGTGCACTGCCCTCTCCAATGTCATGAAGAAGCAAGGTAATTATCCTGCTTTGGAAAGAAGGTATAGATAATCTAATCATGACCTTCTTGGTATCTGTTGTAGGAGTTACCTATGCTCAGATCGCCACCAAGATCGGCTCCAGTGAGCAACATGTCATTGATGGTATATTCTCTGAGCACTCTCCGCCTTTCAATTGCTCACCTTTGGTCTGATCTTCTCAGTTTTGACCGGTTCCTCGAGACCCACCGACGCTGAATTTAAGTCGATCGCCTCTGCCCTTGGCCTCTCGGATGTGAGTCGACCGTGACCTTGACTCGGGGATATACACGTCTGATCAATGCTTTCTTCTGCAGGTTCCTCACACTGGTGTTCACGCAACTACCTGAGAATCGTTGTGCAAGGGACCTGAGGGGTTATAGCAGACAATCTACGCCTTGATGATAATTACTGGAAGAGTCTTTGTATCATTATATCATGTCAACATGCGGTGATTAAGTGCCTAGAAAGATTTGAAGTACGAAGGCCGTAAGATGACGTTCAGAGGAAGGACAACCCTTGCCAAATCCTTACTACTTCAAGTACCCATTTCTCTGCTTCATCCCTTCCTACCCTGTGTGCTACTACCGCTTCTAATTGGAACGACATGTGTCCACCCCTTCGTCGCAGCCTGAGTATATCCGCACGACACGAACGTTGTTAATGACGACGGTTACAGTACTTCCTCGTGGTTGCTCGTCCGACCGCAGCCTGAGGAAAACCGGCTGGGCGTAATCCATTAGCACAGAAAATATCACGCCTACTGTGTTCAAAATTCAAAGTCTTGTTTCGTCAGATGTTCTTCAAGCAGCAAAGCTTACACAAGAATGCCACCAGCATGCGTAGTGGATCTTCCTTGTTGTCAGTTTCGAAGCTCATCGGCTGATCTGAACGGTACCCATCAGCGAATTTCGGGGGGGCTATAAGACTTGAAGCTTGAAGCGCCTAACGTACTAAGTGGATAATGATGCGAGACTGTGGTTTAGTTGGGGTATTGCAGAAACTGTGCAGCTGGGTATTTAAGAAGAGAACGATTGCAGGGTTGCATAGCACCTTCGCCCGAGTATCGATGTAGTAGTGAGTAATCTGAGTTGGCTAACCCATGTGGCTGCCCGCGACTGACCAGTGTCGTGTCATCTGAGAGTATAGTTTTCCAAGCCACTCTGATACTTCGACTTATCAGGACTGTGCTTGCTCAAGAAAAGAGTCTTATCGATACCCCGAACGTAATTGAGTTGTTGGTAGTAATACAATTATTGACAGTGAAGGGAACAAAGTGTGATTCCGAAGAACGAAAAGCTGGCATTATGAAGAAGTTCTAATCTGCTCGCCTAGGCGCAAACATGCCTACTGGGAGTAGGAAGACCGGATTGTCCTCAGAGGCGAGTAAGCCCGCAAGACCAACGTAGTAGGCGATAAAGGCTGTGATGGTACCAAATACACCTCCAGCCTTTGTGACTCTGTCGAATCAATAGAGCCAAGAAGTTAATATCGCCCGATGAGAAGAACCGCCAGGAAACCCACTTTTCTTTCCCTGTGAATTCCGCGATCGCCAGTAAGAGGAACGTCAAGCTAAGAAATGCGAATAACAGAGCGAGGCCTATCATCTTTCTGAGAGAAGCAAGTCTGCGCGTCCTTGAGCAAAAGGTTCTTCTATGCAAAATGCAAAGTCCAAACCTGGACTTACAGCAGGAAGAGAGTGACCATGAACCATGCTATCATGAAAATTCCAAGGGCATTTGCGAGCTCCCTCTCATCAGAATATGCGCTTATGATTCCGCTTCCAGGGATAAGAATCGTTGCATAGGACATCCAAAATGCACCATAAGAGCCGAAAGCTGGTGATTAGGAATTGTGAATAATTCGATAGGGGTACTAGAAAGGTTAAGACGGACCAGTTGCCCCAAAGGCATTCCCTCTCGCGAACTCCCACATCCCAGCAAGCAGCTGAACCAGACCGCCACAAAATGCCGCCATGCCAACGACTACATTTGGCGTATGTATCCCGCGCGTTTGGATATTGTACAGTGAAAGGATGAATGTTGTAGAGGCGAAGGAAAAAAGACCGCTGATAGTCAAATTATGTCAAGGAATTCGTAAGCTGAGATTGACGAAAATACGCACAGAGCGCCAGGGTTGCCTATTCTAGATGGCTGCCTTGCATAGGTAGCATATGTCCGCGAACTTGAAGGCGCATTCTCATAGTTCTGAGAGGGAGTATTCTTCCCGAGCCCTTCCTCGATAGAAGACATTTTCCAAGGAAAATTAGAGTGGCACAGCAGGAGGATTGTAGTCAAGGGCAGAAGACAAAAAGGGCCGATTATTTAAGAAGACGACGCGTTCAGGGCCAAGCACTGTGGTCCAAGCAAATTAAAGGAAAAATGAAGACAAGGCCGCCAGGCGCCTGGTGCCAAACATAGACGTCTACCAAAGGCCATAACGTTGGTCTAGTCCATGTTCAGTACTCAGTGCTGAGCGGCGTAGTGCAGCACCATTCAATCGTGAATTATTTAGCCAGCAACATTCTATAGGGATCTGCCCGGAACCATAACCTACCTCCCTCCCTACCATGAACAATAAGAACCTATTAAATTGGACCAAGCAGATGATCACGACGTGCTTGGGACAACAATAGCCCAAGACCGTTTGTGGGGCAACTCTAACACACGGGTGGATTGCTGTTCGAGTGAGAGACGGATGTGAGTAAGCCGTTGCGAGCTCGGTGATAGTTGACATTCAAGGAAGAGTTCTGTCAGCACCAGAAGTTCATCTTGATAGAGACCCTGATCTTATCTTATCTCCTGAAGCCCTCGTGACTTGGCTAAAACATCGTCACGGTGCGGTGAGCTGTTCAAACTTCAACTTGAACTTGTGCCTGCCTGGTGCCACTGATCTCTGACTCTTGACTCTTTTCATTGCTTGGGCAACATCTATTGTCTCATCTTTGTTCTTCAGACTCTTGATCTACACCTCTTGTCGCTCTTGTAGCGCCTATGACAGATCTTCGACCGCCGTTTTGCTGCCTATTACATAGAGCTTACTCTGGCGTCTGCGCGTCTGCGGTCTACTTGTACCACTAGACCTCGTCCTACTAGACCAGGTCTCATGGACTACAGATGCCGACTGCGGTTTGACTCGGTTTTCGTTGTTTGCGGTTCGGACGGGGTCAATCGGTTCGTCACATTTCATTTCCGACCGTGCCCTGAGCTTTGAACCTATCAAGAATTTGCCATGTAAAACACGATTTTCTCGGCCACCTTCAACAAACCATCTGGCCCTTCTCTTTCAATCCTAGTTTCGTCTACTCGAAACATGGATTATAGTTCGAAGAAAATGGGCTCACCTGCGGATCATGTTTGAGCAACGCACCTGATCCGACCGTAGCGTGTCGGTTATGGGTCCATACCAGCATTTTACTGCGTGGTCGTAGTAATTTCCGCCTCTTCCTCACGTACAGAAGAATCCAAAACTTAAGACCCGGTACCGCTGCGGCGCTTCGACTGGCACGGCTCTTCGAATTTAGGAAGTGATGTCTCATTGCTGGTGGGTAGTCGGACCCTACCTCTCATGGTCCGGGTGGCTGCTCGGATTTCAGAGCCCGCGACCCTGCAGGCCTTTGGCTTGAGCACATCTTCATTGCTCATGATCCGCTGAGTGACCTTCTCACAGGTAGTTGACAACCATTGTCCACATCCCTCTGCCTGTCTTTTAAAGAAACGTGGCGAAGGTTGTTTCAAATCTCGTGACCCTTGCCTGGCAAACTTGTTTTGGTGGCCACGCAGCAAGTCATATATTCAGTGAGCTTCTTTCGCGTCGTTGACAATCGAGATACGTCGCTGTCGCTTGTTCTCATTGGATACCCGGAACGGAAGATCGGTTCCTGCTCCTTGGTTAAATGACCGATGACTCTGTGGCCAGCGATCTCATCCGAGGCATCCATAATGAGGTCGGAGACTACTGTAATACCTCACTTCCATGCAACCTCGTTGATCGGAAACGCCTGAACCTGGGACAAAGGGCCGTCTGGTGAGCTTGCACTTGTTCCTCAAGCATTTTTCAAGGGTTCCTATGCTGCGCCTTGTTAGCCGTTCGCCACGATGACTCCCATTTTCCATGCTTCGAACGTTTTCTACAAAGTCATACCCTCGAAGAATCGCTCTAGTCTCAATATGATTGGACATTCAGCGCCCTGTATGCTCATCCAGATGCCTGAGAGAGGTCTTAAGCTCTATACTCGTATCTCCATTCTGACCGAAGGCTTTACTGAGGGGAAGACTGCTGCCTCGTCAATTTGCAAAATATGAAATACCTCTTCAACCACACCCTCAGACTTGGGGGTGGTTTCCACGCCCTAGAGGTTGTCGATGATCAGGCTTTCCTTAACAAGCGTCTAGCACTACCGGCCGAGTATCAGAGGGAAATGAGCCTCGGTTGGGTACGTCTACAGACTCCACATTTCGTAACTTATGATTCTCCAAGGGCTTATCACACCTGCATTTGGCTCGAGGTTACACGTGCATCGACGTACCCGTTATGATGGGCGCCACAGTCATCCGTGCCATTTTGGTCCTGTAATTAAGCGCAGGCGCTTCTTTAGCCGCGTATATTCTTTTCTCATCACGCGACCTACCAGTCACTTGTGGGTGCATAATCATCCATCTCAAACGATTACACCGACTGCTGGCACTGTCAGTCTGTCTTAGAATGATGAAAGACCAGTTCATCACTGATTTGTCCTCGTGAAGATACTGGTGAGTCCATGTTTTCCAGCAGAAATTTCCCAGGCTCGAGAACGTCTCGTCCTTCTTTCCACCTTCATATCGTGAATTGTGATCCTCCTGAAACCTAGAGCGAAAAGAAACGAGGTGGATATTAGAACTAAAGAGAATACAATTTGCTCACGATTTTCAAGCCTCGTTGTTCAATTTCCGAGGCCATTGCCTGCCAATCACAGAATAGAGAGATATTCGTGCACATTTAGAGTAGAGGTGATGTATCATTAATCTTCTTCGAATCAACCTCACCTCTAGAATAATACTTCCGAGGTCAATCAAGCATGACTAGTCCACTCTCTTTCAGCTTCTAGAATAGCGGCCGATCACAAGATATGTGCCTCTCCCAGCCTCACCTGTAGGGCCGGAAATAGGACATCGTTTAGGCAGTCCCCACATTCATAGAAGAGAGACACCGTCTGATTGACTGCGATAATCAAGTACCAGCCTCCGGACGTCATCGAGAGATGAATTCATTGATTCTACACTACGATGCCATAATGCCGGCCTCCCACACTTCCCCAGAGAAGGTCGAAGATGTGCGGGGAATTTGCCATCCATTAAATGTCAGAAATTCGGGAAAGGCCAGAGAATCTGTTGAGAAGACATGCCGAGAGTCTGGCAATTCAACTGACGAACCATCTTATTCATAGGATGTCACCTTATCTTCAGATGGCCATTGAAGGAACGCATAGAAAACGTTGAGATCGTGCTTGTTCTACTTTTAGTCTGATAGAAGCAGAGTCTAGTAGCTTAGATCATGCCCAAAAACAAGGCACCATGCCAGACACGCGTTTATCAAGTAACGTTGCGCCAAGCAATGCTCTCACTTTCGTCTAATGAAGTGACCTATAGTTAGGCCAGGAATTGACCTACACTTTTCTCTGGACCTTTCCCTTACACGAGGCTCGTACGAGAACTCTCAACCTTCGGCTGCATGGTGAATGCCCGTTTCTCATCATAACGGTGAAGAGGTGGATAGATAGGTCATCTCAGAGAAAAGAAGTACTATCAGCCCCGCTTCCTCTTAGAGCCGCTAAGATGATCACTCATCCTTCATCAGTGTGGGGTAAAGTAGCTATAAAGTTCCAAGGCTGTCGGACCGAATGCAAGAATAAGCTGACTCTTAGAGTGAGGAAGGACCGGTCTTCGAGTACACCCTCCTTCCATTAATTGACTAGTCTTGCTGCAACTCAAAAATAGGCTTCGGTAGGGGCATTGCGCACTGAGGTCGGCAGGCATAGTAGAAGGACACTGGTCGTAAGTCCTGCCCTTCTGGTTCACAATTTCACCCACGAAAGCACGGATTATAGCTATGAGGGGAGGCTCATAACGAAATACGGATTAACTCTCTATCTGCGCCCACATGTATTTCATTTTCTTAGCAATTCTCACCATTGCCTCGAGTGCCACTCAATATCACTCCCCTTTGAACAACCTTCGCACCCCGTATGCCGTCAATCATCAATGCATCACAATCCATACTCTCGAAGTAATGACGGCAAGGTCATATCCGTAGGCAGAATCGAAGACACCAACCTTGAAATGCACTCACACTGAGCCAGAGCCTGCGCACATCGTTAAAATCAGAGCAAAAAAGATGATATATTACTAAAATATCGAAATAAGCTACTTTCAGTTTAGGCAGATTCTCTCCCGGCCAGCTACAATCTACTGTAAGAATATATACTGTCCCGTCCCGAGTCATGCCAAAAAGTAAAGAGTTCAGAAGTGGATCTATCTACAGACAACACGAGACACAGAAATCAGACAGAAGTGAAAGAGATAAAGAGACTACTGCTAAGCCAAGAAGGCAGAACACGATCAAATCAAATCCGAGGCAGATGGGTATGTGACAAGAACAAGGGCGGGAGCAACTAGCTACTATCCAAGAAACGCGAACCAACCGAAACATAACGGGAGACACGGAAACGGGAAGATGAAACCGAGACTCGAAATAAAAAGAATAAGGATAAGCCTAGATGATGGGGTGGCCTCGTCGAGGTTTCAACGTTGGAAGCCAAGGCGGGCCGAGGGCATACGGGGCATACGACGGGCATAATGGTTGGTGGTGGGCTGGTCTGGGTATGGCGAGCACCGCGCCGCGGTGAGTGACGGAAGTCGATGGGGAAGGGGAAGATGGAAGGAGGCAGAAAGAGTATTTGATACAGCAGGAGAAAAGCAGTCTACGAGATGATGAAATCGGAAAGGAAGAATCAAAGAATCAACCCAGCAAGCACGGGAGAGATACAACGCCGACGACGCCGCGTCGATCCGATCGATAACGATGGGTCTGGGGCTCGTGTCGTCTAGCTGTACATACAAGAGTGGCGCTCGCTCTGGTCGGCACGAACACGCCATCGCGAACAGCCCCCAAGAGCACCTGGAACATAGGGCCTAGAGGCTCAAGCGAGGTAACATGGCTGGAGTAAAATCGATTCTTGACATTGACATCCACATTGGCATTGAAAACGTTGGAATGTCGAGGGCAGAGGGCAGGTATGGTTGAGGGTAGGTAGGTGGACGAGCACAGCAACAGCACAAGGAAAACATCGATAATAGATATCGATAAGTAACTCGACAGACAAATAAATGAAATGCCGAATAACTGATGACGGACGGATGGATGGATGGATTGAGGATGGAAATAGCTGATTGATATTGGATAAAAATCGACAGCAATGACAACTTGTAGTGAGGTTTATTGAATTGGATGGATGGATGGTCGTAAAGTGTGTATTGTGTGGCGTTACTGCTGAGAGATTTTTTTCATTCTTTTTGTGTTCGGTGTAAATAGTTAGTACGTCATGGTACGTGATAACGTCTCGGGTCGTCGAAATTGCTTGGAGTATTGGTTGATTGGAGTAATACTTTTGATTTTGGGTGAGGAGTAATCCTCGGATGAATAAACGTGATTGTGATGAGGAGCGAGACTTGGACTGGGGACTGGACACGGGCGGATCTTCCTTCCTTGCTCAGCAACCCATCGATTGCGACTTGCTCAACCGATCGCCAACCAACCAACCAACGCGATGGCAAAGCGGCGAGAAAGGTCGAGAGGTAGGATGAGCTGAGAGCGACCAAGCAGAAAGGAAAGGAATCCAGAACGTGAACAGGCCCATGTTGTGCATCCGAATCCCGCCCAAGGTGAGGTGAGCAAGTAGGTTTAATCGATAGCGGATTGCGGGTGTCGGAGACGGAGATTAACAGAGCCTCCGGCAATATGTATGAGCTGCGGGTGCAAAACCAAAACGCAAACGCAAACGCAATCAATTGCCCGTTCCGAGGGTGCGGGTGAAATGTGATGTGCAGGGAAGACGGAAATCGTCTGAGAGTGAAAAGTGGGTCCAGGGAAGTGGATTGATTGATATGACGATCGAGGGTAGGGGCAGGGACAGACGGGTGGGTATGAAAATCGGATATTGATCCTGGATGACCTAGAAACGAAATGAAAAGCAAGATGAAGGAATTAGTCAGTGAGATTCCACATTATCAGAAAGAGGGCAATAGAGATTATTGGGACATACATGAGCCAGATGAGAAGGAAGCGTATTCTGCAGGCAGCCGCTCGCATGAATGAACGCGAGATATACAAGATGCGAGCGGCCTATTAGAATAATGGTATAAAAAATCCACGGGCAGAAGGATATGGCACAGGGAAAAGAAAGGGAAAAGGGGAAGGGGCTGGGGGAAATCCGGCTCAGCAGGATCAAGGGAGGGAGCTACGAGACGGAAGGACAGGAAGAGAAAAAGAGAGGGAGAAAGAAGGAAAGAAAAAGGAGACGAGAAAGCAGAGCCAGAGAGAAGAGAGAAAAATAGTACATTAAGCGACCGTAAGTAAGTACTAGATAACTACGTAATCAAGAGCACAGACAGATGAGAGAGACGAGATCAGATAGGTAAACCAGGAAAACAGAATCAGGAATCAAAAAAGACGTGAATGTAGATGTGGACAGAAAGATATGAGAAATGGAAATGGGGTAATGGTGGATGGGGGAATGGGGAAAGATGTAGATGCAATGCTAATAAAATACATGCAGCTGATGAAATGGAAATGGAATGGGGTATGATGAGATGGTAGGGTGGGGAATAATGGGACGTGATCTGGAAGTGAAGATCTAGAATGAAGAGATGAAGAGAGAAACGGAGGCACAGATGAGAGAGCAAGACGCGCGTCGGATGTCTGAAGAGAGGACGTCGAAAAAGACGAAGGGCAATGCGAGACGAAAGCGAGGCGAAATCCGGGGTAAATGTAGACAGAAGAAAAAAGTTCAACACGCGCGAGACAGTGCGCAGGCGATGGTGGTATCCAAAAACTTAGAACAACCCAAAGCGACTAGCAAACCCAGCCCTCGAAGCAGGCCTCACACTCGCCGTCCTGTTCAGGCCCATCCCCATCCGCTCCTTATCCTTAGCAGAATGGTGGTGGTCCCTCGGCAGGACGTAGTCGTCGTCCGAGTGTATATTAACACCAGGCGGGATCCACCGCTCATGCGCCTCGGCCTTCTCCTCGCTCGTGCTGCGCACCATCATCTTGGGGGGCGAGGGCGTCGACAGCCTTCTCGGCTTGGGCGGCACCAACGGCGCGGGCGTCTGCGTCCTGTGCGACACAGAGGACGGTGGCGCGGGCGTCGAGTAGCGCAGGGGCAGAGAGGGTACGGGCGGCACGTGCGCGAACTGGTAGTGCGACGACGGCGCGGGGGTGTGCGAGCGGATGGACGGCGTCTGCGAGCGCACAGAGGGCGCAGGGCCGGGGGTATGCGAGCGCGGCGGCGTGGTGAGAGCCGCCGCCGCCGCAGATGCGGAGGACATGCCCGGTCCCGGCGTATGCGATCTCGGCGCGGGGGTGTGCGACCGGGGAGGTGCGGGCGTATGCGAGCGCGTAGGGGAGAGCGGTGTCGCCGGAGTTGTCGGCCGGGAGGACATCGACGCCGAGCGGGCGTGCATGGCGTTGAACCGCGACAGGGGGGAGGCCGCGGAGGACGCGCTGGCGCTGGCGGTGGAGACGGAGGTGCTCGAGCTGGAGGAGGGGTATGTGGCTTGGGAGGAGCTGTACGGCGTCGGGGAGGGCGTGGGAGATGTCGGGACGGACGGCGGCATCTCCGGGACGGACACGCCCAGAGTGGTCGCGAGCGTGCGGAGCTGGGAGACCTCCTGCCGCAGCTGTTGGCATTCTGATAATTTTTGGTTTAGTTGGGACCGCTGTAACGAAACGAAAAAAAATGATGAGCGCCGCGTCATCAAAGAGAAGCATGCAAACGTCACTTACATGTCTGTTGAATCAAAGTCGAGTCAAAGAAAGTGGTGAGTCAGTATTTCCCGAGCGCAGTCAAACTGACAAAGAAAAAAAAAAAGATGACAGACCTGCGATTCTCCGCGTCGAATTTTGCGTTTTCTTTTTCGAGATCCTCAATTTTGTTTTTCAGATTAGCTTCAGTCGTTTTAGCGGTCTTGCTCGCCTCTGAATGGGCGAGGTGGTTCATTAAAATGGCGCGTAATAGAGCGGCGCTCAGAAGAATAGACGAAGTCTAGAAAAATGCCGTCGGTTAGTCAGTGTTTACGCGCAAAGCGAAGGGTCGAATCATGAAGGAAAATTTCCGTTTAGCCGGAGGTAGGACGAAAGGGGAAATGAATGGGCGTAGGGTTACGGGTAGGGTTACGCAACCCGGGTGAGCGCGACAACGCCGAGCAAAAATGAACGGACGACGGTGAAGCCAGGGCAACAAGAGAAAGGAAAGAAAGAAAAGAAAGAAGAGAACGCGACGCACTTGGTCATCCTTCTCCGAAGTCAACCACTCCTCGAGTTCCTTGTAGAGCGAAGAGACTTCCTCGACGGAACATTTTTTGGCAGCTACCTTTGCCACCTTGTCCTCCAACCTCCGAACCTCGATCCGGCCCTTGTCCCCGCCGCTGCTGAGGAGGTGCGCGGTCTTGCGTTGCAGCACCTCTGAATTAAAATCGTTAAAGGTCTCCATGGCTGGGAAGCGTCGGGGCGTACTCCATCCCGAGGTGACAAAGTCCATGCGGATGAGGCGCACGGACTCTTGCGTGAAGGATTCGCGACAGAACGGACATACGGGGGACAGCCGCGGCGAGGTCTTTTCGACGATGGTGGTGGCACAGCTGGCGCAAAGGACATGGCCTGTAAAATAAATTTCGGAGAAATAAAAATAAAATAGCATGAACATCCCGCTCTCGACGCAGAGTACCGCAACTAAAATACGCACCGCAGGGAATGGAATGAGGAAGGCGTTGGGGGCCGTACTCCTCCGCGCAGACGTCGCAGGCGCACCCAGGAGCGAGAGTAAGCATCTTCAGGCCTGCCGTTGTGAAAACTGGTGATAGTAGGGCTGGAAAGTGGGTGAGGCACCGCTGGTTGCCTTGTCGAGAGCTCGACAGAAAAGGGGAGCGCGGAGGAGGGGCTGGACGGACGGACTCGCGCAGATACTTGTAGGGCGAAGGGGAAGAAAAAAGAGTGAGCAAGGGCCAGGGAGGTATGATGGATAAATACCGCTGTGATGATGGGGATGTTTCCTTTTCCGGCCCTCTGCCAGACACAGCCGATTTCGGTTCTCATCCTCCGTAATCTCTTACATGCTGCTTTCATCTCCCCATCCGAGATCCAAGATTCAATTTCTGCCCAGATCTACAGCCCATTGCCTGCAGGCAGCAGCAGGCAGCCGTAGCCCAGCGAGAGCGAGCCCAGCGATGTCGCAGCGTGGGCTGGGTTAGGGCTTTGGGTTTCCAACGGCCCGCCAAACACCGCACAAACAATCCCGAAAAAGGCGATACCCGAGTCAGGCCTCGTGCCACGGCCAGCGCACCCTTTCACACACTCTCCTCGTTGAAACACGAGGTTGCCAGAAAAAATCTTTTTTCATCAGACGTGGCGGCAGGCCTGGTATACATAACTCTGAGCTACTCGACGACGAGAAGAGGCCCTATAATTATTCTTCTGCTGGCCGTCTTAGCCCATTGTTGCATCTTTGCCTGCTCTTCGCCTCCCCGAGCCCGTCTAATCCCATCTCTGTCTGCCACCCTCTTCTCACGTCCGCCGCCACCGTGCATAAAATCTGTATGTCAACTCAAAAGTATATTCATCTTACACATTCTCCGTGTCTACTCTCCGTACAGCGCAGCGCCAGTCCGAGTCAGCGACGCACACATCATCCCTGGCTGCTGTCCACATCCATCCATCACTCGAACAATTCAACCGGATTTCGCTATGGCACTGGTGCGTTGTACGTGAAACACCGACGCTAACAATAGCTTCTATTAGTATGCCACCACGCCTATTCCGAATATATCGCGAACTTTCAAGTACCCCGTCGGTCAAACAAACATCTTGATAAACGCCTATACAATCCACAATAGGATACAGTATGTTCTTTTGCCTTTGCCTTTTTGTCTGGGCCGTTCTTTGTCTTCCAATCCAAAGTAACATTGTCTTTGTTCTCTTTCAGATTCTCTTTGGCCACCCATTGCAGTGGCCTCTTTCACGGGCCCTTTCGAGGTCCAACCAATGCTCGGCCCTAAAATTCAGCCACTATCATTTACATGCACGCAAGAACCTTCTTGAATTCTCCAGTCCATTTCTGGGCCGCCATTTACGTCCGCTCGATCCAGGAACCCCTTCCACCTTCCAATCTTCGGTAAGCGTGCCCTGACTAAGCCCGAAGCGGAGACGCTAACTCGCTAAACAGATTTACGCTCCCGCCAAGCGGGCGCTAACCGATGCTTGGCCTCTTTTGTCGAGGTCGCCGGGCTGCGCAGAAATTACCAAGCCACTCCAGGTTGATTATTCGTCACCTTACGTTGGCCTTTACGCGTCCTCCGCCGCCGCTTTGTCTGTGTGTCGAAATCTGGCCAGAACCTCTCACGCGCTGACAAACGCCGACTGCGACTCCACAGGACGCGCACGTACGCGTTCACATGCGCGTGTGCGTGTGCGCGTGCGCACGCCAAATCTGAACGCCTGCCAACGCCATGTACACGTCGGCGTCGGCGTCACAGCGGCATCACTTGATTTCGTACCTCAACAGTCCACCCGCGGAACCTTCAAGCCAACTAAATCAGCGCTTAAACCCGCCACTACGTCCGTCTCCGTTCCATTCTGCTTTTACCTTTTTTGCCTTTCAAGCTTGCTTCGAGCCCTTCAACTTCCAAGGTCGCCGCTTTCGCCCACCCCGGCCTCTGAGCTGAGCTGTAGCTGCGCCATATGGGCTTCTGCTTTCCTGTTTTGGCGGCGCTTGCGTATGTGCTTTGTTCAAGAAAAAAGTTTTCGACTATAAAGTGGATACACAATGCACAAACACAAGCTTGCGTACGCGTACTAACACTGGGGCTATTCCATCCAATCCCATTCCACACCATACCGAGAACGCCATTGTCTCCTTGCTCAGTCCCAGGTTCTAGCTGCCTCCTTTCCTCCTCTTATCTTCGTCCTTTGCCTATCTCTGACTCGACCTGATTCTGAAGAATGGAGAGCATGACGCGTACGCTGGTTGCCTTGGTCTGCTCTGGTCTCATCTGCGCTGTCAACTTCCCGTACGAGGCGTAGTTTTACTATCAGATCTCAGTGTCTAGATTCTGGCACTTGTTTGGCTTGACTCGGGAACCCTCTGATACTCTGGCGATCGTAAACTCTAATGCAAGATGCGACCATGGCAGGCACTTTGCTTCGGGTTTGGTCTAATGTGCAGCGGCCCCGAGGTGACTGACTCGATGAACAGACTCGATGAACAGAGCCTCTCTGGATCGACTTGCTTTGCGGACGCAGCTCTCGAGGACGTCATCGTCATACTCAGTCCGGTCGGAGCTCTTGGTTGAGTAGCCGGCCTCCGTTCCGTTTCGAGCTCCGCTCGGCGCTAGGCGCCTACAACGACTAGTTTCATGGCCAGGTGCCGCGGCTCATACTCAGTATACTCACTATCCAACCACCTCCGTTCCTTGCGTCATCATCATCACCGGCGGCGGAAAGCAAATGCAACCTGCGCATTGGCCTGCTGCAGCACTCATATTCAAGCCAATTGCAGGTCCTGTAACTCCGGGAAGCGGACAAGTCACCACCCTGTTCACGTTCCCGTTCCGATCTCAACCTGCGGATGCGGATGCGGAGTGCTCGGCGACCAAACAACAACTTTTCACAGTGACGATACCCTCTAATACAATGCATACATCGACTCACTACGCGCATAGCACCAAGCCACGTTGGCCTTGAGCAATGGAGGGCACCAAATTCGCGGAATGGTCTGGACTTGGAACTTAGACCGGAAGGGTTCATAGCCCCTCATGATCATCCTTATTCTCATTCATCCCCCATCCATTTCGCAGCGGCTACTTACTCGAGATGAATATGAATGAATGAAAATGACTCAACCCCCAACCCATCTTTCTGGAAGCTTCACATTTGACTGAAATGGACACCATCAACCAGGCATCGGCGGCGGCGAATATAGAGCAGGCAATTACGATGATGAACACAACAAGCGCAGGAAAGATAGATCGATCTGTTCTCCTCATTTCATATCCACGGACAACATCCTAGGATACCTCATTGCATGTTTGTCAACGCTTCACCTCGCATGTCACCCGCTGCGCCTGTCCAGCTGGCCAGCACACGGCGCGAGCAGCACATTCATGGATCTTACGCCCTTACCCTAGCCCTGGGTTTATATAAATCTGACTCCAGCTGACGTCGGTCGTACTCCTCTGGACTCCTCCTTGCCCCGCTCGTACACATCAGAGCCCCGCATTTGCGTCTTGTTGACTCCTCTAGGGCGGATCCTGTCCTGGCTTTTCTGTTCAACTGATCTTGTTCTGTGGCTATCTCGACCTTTCCAGAGATCGTCAAATCTTTGATGGATTGTCATTGCAGTGTATACCTCCGAGTCGATGCTCAATCAGAGATCTCTTCCTGGCAGGGGAATCGCAGCGTCTAATAAGGCTTGTTTCTAGCCATCTTTTTTACCTCTTTTTGTGGCCCTCGGATGGGTTGAGGGTTTCTTGTCTTCTCGCCTCCAAATTCACCCAGCTTCTGCAGAATCTGCTCTGACCAACACTTCTCCTTGCCCGACTGCCCGACCAGCCAACTAACAAACGCACGTTTATTCACAACTGCTCCCTCGTCACGAATCGCATTGCTCGCTCAAGATCGAACACGCCAACAGATGAGGAAGTGCTCAGCAATATTTCTCGTCTTTCTTCCATATTCTGATCTCACATCGATATCGGCCAAGATGGGGATGACCGCAGTGGCTGACTGAATTGAATTACTTAGATGTGAGATGGATGGCCATGGATCGAGCCATGCGTGCTCATTGGGCGGTGGGCGATGGGCAATGACAGAACGCGACACATCCTCGGAACAATTCAAACTGTTAGATGGTTGGCTGGTGGAGGCGGAGAAGGGAAGATGGTCGATCCTGATGGATGGATGAAGAATGGTACGTACCTACATGGCTGTGAGTACGATGACGGACTGCCTGCCCGGCAGTGGCTTCGGGTGCTGATCTGCTATTTTCTTCTACACAGTCTCTGATTGGCACGAAGGCATATTTTTGGTTCAGTCAAAAAAAGTTCTGTCATTGTGACGGTTTATTAATACCCGCTCTTGTGCTCTTTCTCCAGGGTTTTCATTTTGTGTAGGAAATTCTTGCTTATTACCGCGCTGATAACGAAGACTCTTGCAGAAGAAAAGGGTCCATGAGAGAATCGATGGTTTTTTGGCGTTTTGGCATTATCGATGGATGGAAAAGAAGCAAAGTCGATGCAGGCTGACTGTACTCCTTTGCTTTCCGTTAGTAAGTCATTAAAAGCGATACCAATAATATCCTTCGAAATAGGATGCGTTCATTGATTCAGGCTTAGAATTTTGTAGCACGTTGCATCGGGTCAAAGGAGAGAAGTTACAGAATGCTACTCCGAAGAATTTGATATCGCTCATGGTTTCTGCTTCCGTTCGATAGGAATATTATTACTGCGTGCCTTCTGCAAGGTTTGAAGACAGTTTCTAATGTACGTCCAGCCGCACAACCAGCTTTGTATCGGTCTATACTCAAATTGCCCTACTGCCGTCATTGATGCAATATAAGCTTGACATGAGAATGTTCGAAGAGCGTGGTTGGGTTATTGGGTACCGTGCTATCGGCACCAAGCAGGACGTCGTAGAGAATGACTGACTTACAGGCGTGCGTGGTCAAGGGCACCTGCCTCATTTATACATCAGGAGAAGTGCACTGAGGCTTAGCAGAACCTGCCTCTACGGGATTGGCCTGGCATGAGTACACCTGAAACTAGAAGGTGTTAATGAAAAATCATCAGAACAGGAACGAGGTATCGTCGGAATATGTTGATTTAGAGGTCCTCGTCTTCCCTCTGACCACCTGAGAGTGGACAATTCTGGACAATTCCACCCACCACTTGATGAAGGGGATCTGGGGCCGTTCTCGTGGTGTATCGTCATTCACAATTCTTACGGTAAGCCCACGCCGTTGACTGAATATTTGAGCTTGAGTCTCGTCCCACCTTCCGAAGAGACTCGTGAAGTCGTTGATTCTATATGCACTCGGCATTTGCCTTCTCTGTGTAACACGTCTTTTAACTTCCGCAAAAGGACCTACAAGCAGGAGGAATAGCATTGATCACGAACAAATAGACGTCTACTGAAATTATTTGAGACGCGTGCTCACTAACCGACAACTTTGATTGAAGAAAGCCTTCGAGACGCCATAATTGACTGCTACAAGTCATTCAAAAAGCGCTCACATTCATTAGGAGGTACGTAGGTGATCTACTCTTTGAAGTTTGTATTGCTGAAAGTACATCGCGGTGTGCTTCTATTCTCCCCTTGTCAATTGCGAGATTCCGGAGAGAACTGATGGTATCTCCGACCAACAGCTACTTCCATCGTGGGATTGGCGCAATCCTTTGCTCTGAGCTCGTTCTCTCAAGTTCGCAATAGATTTGCCTCGACTTCCAGATACCCTACCGAAAATGGAAAGAGGCACGCGGCAAGCTGTAGGCCTATCCCGAAGTCGTTGAAGCGAACATGCAACGTGGTTGGCGCGTGCTTTCTTTCTTTGGACCCACCTCAGTCACTCTCAGTGAGCCTCGAAGAGGCTTTTGCGGGCATTGCTTGGGCGAGATCTCGGCCTGGCGTCAAGTCTGTGTCTCAAGTTCTGGACTCTGACCCCCGACAAGACGACTAGTAGAGCGCAGCAGAACCTGGCTTTCTCTTGGCTCTGCAGTGTCATGCACATCGACAGCTAGTATCAGCGGTACCGTCTCTGTCTCTATCTGCCTCGGGAAAGCGTCGCAAATACTTGTGTACTTGCATACGCGTCGCATCCTGGATTTTTCGCATTTTCCAGTTTGCCTCCTTTCAGCCTCCCTAGAACATGACAATTTTCTTGTCTTATCAGAAACCCCGAGTGGGTTACCAGGAATCAAGTGAAAATTTCAGGCGCGCTATCGAGCCTCGAGGTCGCTATCTCTGCATCGTTGTTGCTCTCGGCAGTCATATCGCTCCAACTTTTGCTGTGTTCCACTTGATAACCCTTGCCCTTACTGCTAAAGCACTGCGCCCATATCCGCTCACTCGGAACGAGAGAGAAAAAAGGGTTCCCGTCTACCCATCCATTCCTCGGAACGTTCTCTTGTCTGGCAGGATTCGTTTGTTGCCCTGAAAGGGAACTTTTTCATTCTACCAAATAGCGGTACTCGCAGTCAATGATCGATATTCGAATCTCAGTTCTTTTGTCTATGCATGACAGTACGTTCACGCCTAAATCGTCGTGTTCGAACAACCGTCTTCAGCACATGCATGTGGCGGTCAGCTTAGCCTCTGCGCAGAAAGCGGGATGAATATATACTCGAGTAGTATCAGATTAGCTCCCCTTAGGCATACTTTGCTCAAAGACCGCCTCGACCGTCGTCCGACAATCATAGTTGACCCCTTTCCTAAAGGTGCGCGGAGCTTTCTTCACAGATGGATAATTTGTCGTGAAAAGAACGTAAATGCGAGGACGGGTCATAATACATACATACAGTAGGGTAAAATTACACGAGAAGGAGTACAACAACAACAGCAGCTACTACTACTACACAAATACTTTAAACCGATTACCCATGCGGCTACGTTATTTAAAACACAGAAGAAAAGCGATTCAGGACTTGAGGACTTCGTCTTCCGAAACGGCGTCCCGCTCGCTTCGTATTGTCCACTCAGAGTCCTTCACGGTCTTGACTACTGATTCGTCGACCTCCCTGACAGCAAGGCCGTGTCTGTTCTTGTAAAATACTATGTCTCCCTCGTCTTCCACGAAACGACATTCGTTGAATGAACGATAAAGCGCATAGAAGGATGGCTAGACAAAATTTCACCTGTCAAGGGAGAGTCTAGTAACATGACATACAAAGGGCGCTCACTGTAGAATCAAAGTTGTAGTGTTCCTTCAACACGTTCTTTAACACCTTCGTGATTTCAGGTCCGTTATCTGTGATTTTAAACGTCTAGGTGAGTAAGCTTTCCCAATGTTGACACTAGGGTTTGCATACAGAACGGCGCCCGGAGGAAGAAGTCTAGGGTCAATAGTAAGTAGACGATATGCTGGCTTGATTGATAGGCTTACGATGCGCAACGTGATCGTGACCGACGTTGTGCAGGAAAAAGCGACCCATCCAACCCAGAAGCGGTCTGTCTACAGTGGCGGCCGCACCGCGGATGAAGGTCCATGCGCCTTTTCTGTAATGAGGAATGGTGGGATCCGAGTGTTGTAAGAACGTGAGCATCACAATCCAGTGATTTACAAGCTACAAAATATCAGAAGTGGCTTTAGAGCAGGAAGATTGTTTCTCACAAGATATGGTATAAAGTAACACCATAGAAAAAATTCCCGCCCCAGGCAATAGAGAATAAGAAACATGGAGGCGATACCAATATCTGACATGAGAATCAAATGGCCTACAGTAGCTCAATGTCAAATGGTGAATTTTACCATGAATTTAAGAACCTACGATGCTCTTTCTTAAAGAGCGCTGAATACGGATTGAAGTGATTTGTCCCAGGCGGATACATGCGAGATCCCATTGCATTTTGTCTGCCGGGAGTTGATCAGAGCCAATTTACCCACCTCTGAGTAAGACGTACGATAGGTACAACCACCAACCGCTGTTAAACGTGTCACTTTGTGAATATCGCTCGATATTGATGCCAGGAAAATGAAGGCTCACAAGAACTGCATGATAAGGAGTCCGCCAAGTGTGTAGATAGGCGTTTCTCCAAAGATTTCCTCGTAATCTCGTCGTTTGGCCATCTTCTCACTCGGCAGTTTGAACTGCTTGCGAGTATAAGGAACGTAGTTCTCATCGCGTTCAATCGATCCTGTAGCTTTCTGAGACGCACAATAAGTGACAGGCTTGTCAAGATAGGAAGTCCGAACTCGCATGATGGGCATGATGCGTCGAACGCCAGGAGAAGTAGGGAATAAGCAGGTACTGGAGTCAGTGCGGTCAGCCCTACCACCATTCTCTTCGATATTTAACAGAACGTACAGTGTGCATGAGGAAGCCGATAACGTCGTTGAGCCTTCTGTTTTCAAAAAGAGAACCGTGGCCAGCGTCATGACCTTCGTTCGGGAAGGACTCAGCGCCGATACTGATCGGAATAGCGGAACCGGTCCTTACCCAGACAGAACATTCCTGCACCAACCAGACTTTGGAACCACCAATACAGCGTCCACATCCATGCCTTGATTCCTATCTTCACCCAGTGGTTTTGGACGTATCCACCAAAATTACTGTCTGCCCACGGCGTAATCGAATATGCAAATCTATACAGGACGAGGGCAAATATCGCATCGCGCATCACGTAGAATGTTGATTTCTTCCAGCTTTCTGATGTTGGAGTCAGTATAAAGACACCAACGACATCCAAAATACGGGGAACTGACTCGTTAATAAGTATTTAGGTACTGCATCGTGTATCTCCTTCAGTGAGACCGTTGGCGGAATAAACGGCGTTTTCGCCCTGTAAAGAGGGCAGTCAGTTGTGGTGGGTGAGGATGGGATCCAGACTTCTGGTGAGAGCTATAGTCAGAGGCTCTGCTCACCTTATCTCGTATTCAGGCCCGTTTCGAAAGAACATGATCATGGCGAAAGGGAAGAAAGGTTCAAGGGGTAAAGAGATAGCCGTTCACCAACTGGGGGCAGTACGGCATAACAAGACAGGCCTAATAAGTTTAGCTCGACCGCGGCAAACATACGAAATGGGTTTGAATTCTTAGCAAGAGCATTCGGTTCGCTTGCGTCAATTGGAAGCACAAATTCTCTTCCGAGTGGGTCTCAAGAGTCTGCACAAGGAGGCACAAGGTCGCATAGCAGAATCAAGGCCCATCACGGACTCCCAAGTCCCGAATTCAACCAATCAACGCATGACATCAGTCCGCCCACGGTCCGGACAGCATGATCAATGATCATTGTTGAGGACCGCGCTCGATACTAAATGCGATCACACTGTCGGTCTTTCGCATATGTTACAGCTCAACATCGGAAAGTACTCGACCTGCAATGAGAGGAACCAGGGGCCCTACGCTTAACTGAGAATTTAGTCCCAGGACGCACCTTGCGAGGTGCGTGAAGGTTCGGCGGGAATAACTATTGACCAGACCACGAGAGCACTTGAACAGATCGGCCAGCGGGGAACCTTCTAAGAAGGGAATCATTATCGGGTGATGGATCAAGGTATGGTTCCAACTGTTCCGAACTGAACTGATGCGAAGTCCAGACGTGATGCGGAACTGATAGTTCCACAAGAGTGTAGGCACTGGCCCTTGGGCTAGTTCAATAAATCAAGACGAGTTCCCCAGTCTGTGGGTGTCCGTGAGTTCATCGGTCGCACGACGTGGGTTCTCTGTTCCGCTTCTTCAGATAGGTCGACTTCGCGCACAGGAGCCAGTTGCGAAGAAATCCATAAATATTGCGCTGTGTAAGAATTGATAACCACATAAGGCTCAAGAATCACAAGTTCAGCCCCAGAAGGATGCAAATGGAGGTGCTGACTATTAGTTTATTAGCAAATAAAATCTGAATACATTATTAAGCGCGATAAAGGTCATTAAAATCACGAAGATCTTAGCACTGGACTAGAATCCTGCCCATCAATTCGCGGCCTTGATGATGTCAGACGCGCGCTCGGCAAGCAGGTAAACAGGGCCTTGGGTGTGGGCGCTAGGTACAAATGGCTAAATTTTGTTTTTATGAGTCGAGGACCGCATTAGGACGTTTGCAAGCGAGACCTACAAAAACAGAAGCATCCACAATGCGCAGACCATCTGTACCTTTGACAGTCAGGTCAGGGTTTACGACGCCAGACTTGGACTTTGGAGAAGACATAGAGGCAGTGCCAACCGGATGAAAAATTGTGGTTGTAAGGCCGCGGACGTAGGCATCGATCTGAGCATCCGATTTTGCCTTCGCAAACGTATCGCCAAAGGGGCCGATGACGTAGTCGGACCAAGCTGGGGCTTTGGTAAAGCGAAGAATAGCCTTTACTGCCTCACGCATTGTGAAAACGTCGAAGTCTGTGGTCAAGTATCTGGGATCAATGAGAGGCCTATCAAAAGGGTTGCTGGACCTGAGCTTTACAGTTCCGCCTTATGATCATCATGAGGCTGGAGAGAAACACAAGAAGTTGGCGAGTTCGACTTACGAGACGTTGGGCTGATTAGTACGGCGACGATGGTCATGAAACTGCCACTCGAAGGCGAAGGAATACCCGGATTAAAATAGAAATTCTGTCTGACCTTCAGAACGGCGAAAAGCAAAGGAGAAGGAAGGAAAACATACGGAGGTGATAATTTCCCAATGTGGAGATTTGGGGCCGGGAGCGGGGTCTCTGGTGGTCTTGAAAATAGACGCACTACTGGGTATTCTTGCGAATCCAAAGTTATTGACGACGTTGTTAGCTAGCATTCCCGTCTTATTTTGAACCCATTGCTCCACCGCCGCATTAACGGCATTTTGGTCTCTGAGAACACCATCAAAGCTTTGTGTCCCTTGCACAGAAAACAAATTTGGAAGAAGAGTGTGGTCACTCAAGTTATCCCCAACAGACGGATTGTCGACGACAGGGATGATGTTCAGGCGTTTCAGAAATTTGCTATCACCTATGCCAGACAACTGAAGGATCTGAGGAGTACCGATGGATCCCGCCGAAAGGATTACTTCCTTCCTAGCAGTCGCTGTCATCGGTCTGGAGCCTATTCAGGTGCTTCAAAAAACACCCCAAAGCGATAAAATGTATGCTCGTACCAGCAGGAGTAGGCCCTGTCCCCGGTGAGCTAGTAAATTGGACACTTCGGAAGGATTTAAGGCCACTATGTGTAGTTCCGGTTTGGACAAGCTTCGTCACATATGCATTGATCACGACGGTAAGGTTAGGTCGATCGTTAGCTCTGGCCAGATAACTCGTTGAAGAACTGCTCCTGACACCTCCGCCTGCAGAAGACTGCAGAAACCCTATGCCAAGGAGACTGTGGTCACCGCCGCTCATGTCTTGATTGTATGGAAACTCCTTTAACTGCTTCGTCGTAGCCAGGACGCGAGAGTCGATTGTCTGATTATTTCCCGGGAGACTGACAGATGCTACTCCATTAAAGCCATGGAGGGAAGGGATAAACTGGCCAGCTGTATTGTGGCCATCAACGGGAGGGACAAATTTTTCGTGCTTGTGAAGTGTCAGCACTACTCTTTACATAGCTCGCAGTCAGGGATATTACCTTCTGGATATATTTCTTCATGTTGGACCACCTCCAGTCAGGGTCTCCGGAATTAGCACTGAGCCGATCCCAGTCTTCATCAGTTCCATATTGGTGGAAGAGGTAGTCTGCAGGTCGTGTCAAAAGACTCTACTTGATGACCTTATTCTGGTGGCTCACTTGCACTGCTGCAGCCTCCGAGGAGCCTTCCCCTCGGGTAGGCAAATGTTCTGCGATTCAAACCTTCTTGGGGGACGACAGTATAGTTCCAATCGTAAAGCGTGTCTGGAAAGTACCGCTGAGCCGAGACCGTAGAGTGAACAGCGCAGAATTTCTTACTGGGTGTCAGCGTTGGGCCAAGGAATGGGGCCTGTGCAGCGATGACACCTTGATCACTAACAAGTCCGAGAGATATGAACCTATTTCTTACTATTCCAATGCGAGTTTGAAAACGAACCTTACTCCTGCTTCGAGAACAAGCACAGAAACCTTTGGATTTTCGGTCAAACGGCTAGCCAGAACGAGACCAGCATTGCCAGCTGTATAAAATATGAGCAGAAGTTCACTCCAACCGCAGTATTTTTCAACGCACCTCCCACGATGACATAGTCGTAAGTTAGCTGCTTCAATTGCGTTGGTTGTGTCAATGTAATGGCAAGGGAGGGAACAAAGAATAGAGGCGCCAGAACGGACGAAAGCAATGTCGACGAAAGCATGCCGACCTTCCCTCCTTCTAGACCTTGAAGTAAGAGCGGATTCTGATAACCATAGAAATTATTTGCAGCTTTATATACCAAGGCGACCAGGGTCAAACGAAGTTGGTACATTCGTTCAATCAAATGTCACTTGCAGCACCTCCGTGGCATCTCATCGCCTGGTTGGCCAAGAGATTGAATTTTGACATACGCTGTCTGTCATATCCGTAACATGTCCTGTGCGGCAAGCTCTACTTGGAGATGATGACGAAGATTCAAGACCGTGAACGAAGTACATTTTTCGATCCAAATGATTGCCTACAGGCGCTTGGAAGCCATTCGGTACAGTGAAAAGATCGTAAGTTCCCGATGTTGCGCCTTGATCACAATCGTGTATATTGTGCTTTCCTCTTGCTGGACATCATCGACAGAATTTTTGAGGGCAGAGTAAAATGACAATCTTCACAATCATTCATACTTCAGTCTACACACCGCAAGAGAACTCTGTTGTCCGTGGCTACTTCTGATGTCTTCAGATCCACCTCGACCTGGGCAGGGACAATTTTGAAGATTGTTTCGTCTTTCTCTTGTATTTGCATTTAATTCACGTAACAAACGCGTGTCGCAAGCGGACAAATATGGGCGGCAAATCGTGTACAATGCGGAGAACATAACCGGTCCCGTCGTCCCCTCAATGATCAACTTCGATACAATCACGAATCAATGACTCTGCCAAGCCACTTCGAGGCTTTATGCTGCACTGAAACGGCACAGGGTATCTGGTAATGCAGATTAACTGTTACTGATGTATCCATGCCAAGCAGCAGGAAATGTTTCTCACGATAGCAAGCCACTAGTGAATTCTGGCTTCAATTTCACGTCCTTACCATGTTCATCCAAGGGCGGCTTGATATCATATACTGCAAGGACGGACGAGACAATGGCGTAAAGGGAGTTGTCGCTCATGTGCCTGCCTGGGCATATCCTGACACAAGAAATTGTTAGCACCACTTTAAGCGAACTTGCAGAGCAAACAACCGTCGTCCATAGCCGAAAGCTGCGCAATCAGGGTTCCTCGCATTTGGATCAAGCTTTCCGTCCTTCAAATAATGCTCAGGGCGAAATTCCATGGGATGAGAAAAAGCGGTCGGGTCATGAAGAATCGACCTGCACCGGATCAATTTCAGTTTCAGTCGATCAGCAGCGAGAAGATCAAATCAACATACCATCCATTGCCCAAAACGACAGTCCCTTTGGGAATGAAATATCCATCGTACTCGTCGTCTTCAGAGCACATATGGCCCACAGCTAATAAGTATGAGCGCAAGGCGATCGAGAACACGGTTGGATACGACGCACCCATGGGAATTACCAGATTCCAACGCACTGTTTCCTTTACAAGAGCGTTGATGTATGGTAGTGCATCTCGGTCACTGAAATCTGGCAGTCGATCGTTGCCAACCACAGCATCAATCTCGGCTTGAGCTCGTCGCTGCACTTCAGGATACAGAGCCATTGCCAAGAAAAATGCTTGGACAGAAGACACAGTCTTAATCGATAGTCAACGAAAGATGATTGATGAAGTTCTCGGGTTAACTCACGGTGTCGGCACCCCCTGTAGAAGACATTACAATTGGGAATGAGAAACGCGGTTTCGATACATACCTACATATGCAACAGCAGCAGTATCTTGCGCGATTCTGCGTTCCTCTGCATATAAAGGATGATCTTCAGCTGGGAGGTGCTCTATCAAAGCGGCTGCTACAGAAGGAACCGCAGTGCCCTTTTTCTGAGGTGTGTCAGTCCAAGGTCACAGGATATGCAGCGAAAACATAAATCATACCACTTGCTCTTCAACGTACTCAAACGGCAATTCTGAGACTTGATGATTCAAGGCCCTCCAATGAGCAGCCTTCCTTTTGAACCCAGCACCAGGGAACCATGACGGAACATATTTCAAAATCGGCATGATATCGACTAAAAAAGAGCCAGGTATGCCTGCTTCTGCAAGCCCCTCGAGGGCTTCTTCGGCTCTGGAGATGTATGGATCGTCAGAGTCTTTGACACTTATCCCGTAGGCGACACTCATAATGGTTGCAGCAAACGTGCTAGACAAAAAGAGAAGGTTTGAGTACACAGTGAGAGGAGGTGTGATGAGAAAACTGGGCTGACTGACTGTCGAATATGATGCATGAATTTATCGGGGCTTGTAAGCAGACGATGCAGAAAAGCGCGTACTTCTCTGCTTTGAATAGGCTGATATTTTGAAACAACGTTTTGATGAAAATATTCTTGAAAAGCTCTGCGGTGCCGCCGCCACCAAGTACCGTAGGGGAGCATAGCCATATTATAATCCCAGTGCATTCTTGTGCAAATAATATCAGCCGTTTCCATTCTTCTACCAGACGGCACAACTTACAGTTCGAGGACCATAGGCATTCGTAGTCTGTCCGAGTAATTAGTCGATCTTTTGTCAAATAAATCGCTGGTCCTTTTGAGGGACCCCAAGATCAGAAAAGGCTGGCCAAGAACTTCGAAATAGATCATGTCGCCTGTGATAGCATGAATGAGCATTAGTAGAAGAGCAGTCTTATAGACCATTCACCATAAACTTGAAACCACTTGTGATAGACAACCCAAGGCTTGTCACGAGGCATATCGAAGAGATTGCCAACAATCGGCCAGCCCTTGGGACCAGGCGGTAGGGGTAGGCCATTAGGATTGCGCCTACGAGTCCTGAAGGACTTAAGGACTGTCCCGAGGAGCACAAGCAAAGGAACTGTGTGAAAAGGGTACGCCACTAGCCAGTCAATTGCCTTTGACACAGGAAACATGGAGGGAAGGAATTAATGGAAAACGGCTTGTGGGCAAGGAGGACTTTATCCATTCTGCGAGATCTATCGCGAACATTCGGGGAAGTGGAAGCCGCAGAGGAAAGAAAACAGTGAACATGTGGGCGGCGCCAAATAGCTTCGTCGTGGTCCAGATTGTTGATATCTCTCGTTCTTTTCATGAAAGTGTTCATCTCACAGTCGTGTGAGATGTTGAAAAATAAATTAGACGAAAATCGGGTCGAGAAAGTTCAATGTAAGCATCGTCCGGAGGATTTGTGTCGCATATGAGTATCGTCAGGTGTGGTCAATCGAGCCTCATGACGCGCCTGTAGAAAGCTGGACGTTCAAGATGGTTAGGCCGTCCTGGAACTACGTAAAGTAGCCACTAAGGGTCGAAATCTTGAGTGTACAGATCCTCGATGATAAAGATTATTCTCACATACTGGATTCTGAAGCCCACAACCTGCTCATTTCCCGGGCTTTGGATGGTCTTAAACGTAGCAAAACGGCTTCACTGGCGAACGTCCCTGACTGTCAAGAACAAGTCTGACATAGAAGCCTTTCCATTCGCAGATGCAGCACGTTGTTACTTGTCGAAGTTGAGAAAGTACTTCCATAGGGAAACCCGTAAAAATCAGTAAACATGTCTGTCTGTCTCGGTCGCTGTGGCTTGCAGGAGTCGGGGTCGGGAACTACCGGTTGGGTTGTTCATTGTCGGTGCCGCACCCGGCTCCTCTTCGGGTCTAAAAATATTTCGTACGAGTGCACCTCCACTGCTGGTCGATCTGGGCCAATCCTTCGTGTGGTTAATACTCGTCGTCAAGGCTTTGCTCTCGATATCATAGTCCAAATGAGGTCTGTTATCACTTTTCGACTGACTGATGATTTTGACAGGGACAGAGAGTTGCAAACCTGGAGGGTATGCGCTATCAAGCGAGCATTCTATCTCCAGCACACAGAAGAAATCTGACCGCGGCTGCTCGGAATGCTAATCATTCGCCTATCTATTCCAGGATCACAGTAAGCAAATACCCAACAGTTATCTTCCCATGTAGCAGCTATTTGCAGAATTAACAACACGAATGACTTCAAGTGGCTGGAAGGAGAAAGGTGCACCAAAGTTGCTCAGGCACTTCGTGAGCCATAGCCCCGGTATGTCCGTCAGATATTTCCAGAGAAAGCGCAGGCCTTCACGGAGATACGAGCATTCAAATTGCTCGCTTTTCGAGAAACAATGGCAGCAAGCGGATCTAGTCCAGCGCTTCAGCGTCGAACGTAAGCCTTGATGCTTCTTCAATTCAAGGAAGTGATGGACGTAAACTTTGAGACAGAGAAGATAATTTCGGTCTTCAAAAGACGTCGCTGTTTCGATGCACAGACCTATGAGTGGGTGAGCTGCGTGAGATCATAAATGCCCACTCAATGACAGGGTAGTGAAATCGGAGGTAATACCTTCGGATTTTGTAAATGCAGGGACAAACTAGTACCGTGCTCAGCATCTGAAGCTCACACATCGCCCCAGAATACGCCTTCGATTCCCATTTCCATGTGTCGATGGCTCACTCCAACGACAGAGGTCAGAGGAAGCGGAAAGGTGGAAAAGGATCCGGGAAGAGCCCAGCCGTTAGTCGATTTCCAAGGTTGAGATATTATTATTATTGAATTTTCATTACATGTTCGTGAACACAACCGAGCCTGAAATAAAAAGAACCCAACGTGATATGATACAATCTTAGACAGACGTGAGCGAGAGAAATGACGAAGAGCACTGGCAGTGACACACACACAGATGTAGTCTAAGGGTCTTGGACGGGTGTCCGACAAGCCTGCGGGAGCTGCCTGAGGTCATGAGTCCGCTGACTCCACACCGTTCACGATATTCTCTAGTGCGACCACGACACGTGTCCGAGCCGCTGCACCCTCTGCTGAATCGCCCCCGATAAGCTTGCCGTTTTCGTAGCCAGTAGTGACGCCCTGGTGAACAAGAGCCAGCACTTTGATCCATTGCTGACCCCAGATATCCTTAGCTTGGAGTCCCATGACATCCAGAGCAGCTGGAAGGCAAAACGTGAGGTTGAAGACTTTGAAACGGGGATCGGAAGGCGTACTGTACAAGAGCTCAGGGGCTACAGCCGCCTTAAGCAGTTCGGTGTCGTTCAACATCCTCGCAAACCAAGCCCAGTAGCGCGAAACGTGGTATGGCCTCTCCAACGGCTTGTTGACAGGTCGAATCTTCAAGATGTGGAAATAAACCCTCATCATTGCAGAAACGCGATTCGAGTACTCCTCCGTGGATTCCAGCCCCTCGCCAGTCGAGCTCTTCCTCCAGCCACAGGCCTTGAAGTAGGCTTCGCGTGAGGGCCAAGTAGTTCCGTCCGCATCTTCTCTGGGGATGACGACAGGGATTGCCCAGCCACCGCACCGCTGTACCAGCTTGGCGAAGAAGATGACAGGGAAAGCATCTAAGGTATCGAGCAAGTTGAATGCCACTTGTGCAAGTGGACCTGCGCTGACTTTCTTAGCAGTGACCTCTGTTTCAGCCTGGAGAAGGATAGCTTTGGCGAGAGAGGAGCAAAGGGACAAGTAAATCGCCTCTGGGTGGGGAGGCCCCCTTGAAGGTCTCAAAATTTCGACCAGTTGCTGTGACTACGTAAAGGGCATCAAGGACACGTTCCCAGCCAAGGTAGTCAAGGTGGTCAACTTACAATTTGTGCAATGGACTGAGCGTCATTTGTTAACTGCCCAATCTTGGGGACGATTTGTCTTCGCAGCCGACTCCATTCGGATTTCACCTCTCTCTGGGACTTCACTAGCCTCATGGGGCCAGTCTTCAGCCGCTGTAGAGGGGAGGAAGGACTATTAGCTTTGGAGTCATTCGGACGAAGAAGGGGCTTGCCATTAAATCACTTCGGGACGCCTTCCATTCCTCCCTACTCGTCATAAAATGCAATTTCTCTCGGAGTTGTTTCGTCTCATCCTCCCGACGCTGCCTCTCTTCCTCGGCTTGCTTTCTCTTTTCCTCTTCCTCCTTCTCCTGCTTGGCCTTTTCTTCCTCTGCTTTCTTCTTCTCCTCTTCAGCCTTCCGCTTCGCAGCTTCCTCTTGTTGTTTCTTTTCTTCCTCCAGACGTCGCTTGAGCTCTGCTTCCTTCTTCTTTCGCTCTTCCTCTTCCTTTGCTTTTCGTTCTTCCTCCAGCTTCTTGGCAACTTTATCCTCCTCCATCTTGATGACTGCCTCGATTCGCTCCCATAATTGCCGATTGCGCGCGTCCCATTCTTCTTTCATTTTCTTTTCGGATTCCAGGAGCAGCCGTCGTTGGCGTTCCACGTTGGCTTGAACGTCCTGAGCTTGTTTACCGACTTGAGCGGCGCGTCGTCTCTCCTCTTCGGCTCGTAGCTGTTCCTGCTGAGCATGCAGCTGTGCCTGAACTGTTGAATATTCCCTCCGAGCCGTTCTCTGTAGTTTCATGAGTACATGTTCGGAATCATAGAAGAATGTCCACTTACAAACGCATCTTTGCGTGTTGACCGCTCCCATTCCTCATATGGATCGTGATACCGTGTACGAAGGCGTATGGAAGCTACTGTCTCCTCTAACTGTCGCTCTTCTAATGGTGTACGGGCAATGTGACGCGGTCGTCTAAAGTGGTTGATTATTGAGGATAGCAGTAGCAGAACAATAGATTGCGGACTTACAAAGATATTTTACCCAAGTCCGCCACCAAATCATACGAGGACCCGCTCGGCGAGGACGAGCTTGCTATTGATGCCGCGTCGTAGTCTGAGTCTGCGTCGAAACTGGACTCAAGTTCAGACAAGTAGTCTTCGGAATCAGAGTCGTCTGGTACACCAAATGTCGAAGAGCTCCTGATTCTTCTGCAGATAAGAAGGCTTGAGAAAATAGAAAGGAGATAATATGGTCGATATACCCTCTCACTGGCGAAGGCGACGCTGATCTTGGAGCGCTGAACCGCATGGTTCTTGTAAGTCGATTTCTGAATTTCAACAACGAGCGGCGTGAACACTGTCAAAGTGAGACTGCCTCTAAGTCCAAAATACGATATTCAAGCCCTCGCTTCAGCAAATGACGCGGAGAAAAATAACGAATCTGAGGAAGAACGAAGAAAGGGGAAGACAGAGAAACTGCAGTCCAGGGCTGAGGGTGCCGCATGCCCAGTATTCAGCCTGAGGCACGTGACTTGCTATTGTTACGCGACGGGGATCAGGAATCGCGTCGCGTCGCCCCAATTGCACCCTTTGTGTCTACTTTATATGGTCGAATCGAAAGGAAAATTGTAAGCGTAATATATTACTGTACATTGCAAACTAGATCGGTATTTTCAACTTGTGATGGGTATATCCAGGATGTCAGTTGCTGTCAGTAGATAGGCTGGACCCGGGCTTGGCTACCATGGAGCTACGATACCTGCGTCTGAGCATTGTGAGTCAAGTAGAAAATAATAATAATCGTGACGAATTGAACAAACCACTTCCATATCTGCATCGCATGTTTGCAAACTTCCCAGAGCCTGTCGCAGCCAAAGCTCGCCTTTTCTGGTGCCTCCTCTCCTGGATGGAAGTTCATGTCACAACCACACTCGTGGCCAAAGACTGCATTGTCAAAATCGATGAGTCTGACATCTCCGTCCTTTTCGAGCACGTTTCGTTCGGCAAAATCTCCGTGAAGTAAACCCTGACGATGTATCTCCCCAAGCCGCTGTAGAATTTTCACTCTTCGCGTGGTCGTTATTGTGCGGCCACGTTGTTGGAGACATTCGGCAATACGCACCTGAGGTCCAAGGGCAGAAGCGGAAAAGGCATAGGTAGTACTCGACCACAGTATTCCAGAACAAGACACGCGATATTCATGCCGCCGTCAATGGCACCAACGTACAGTCCGTACGAACGCGGGCAGGCGGATCCTTGCAGAGGAGCCAATGGTCCAGAATATATTTTAGCTTCTTTGACAAGGTCGTCAATGAGATCGTCCCGCATGGCAAATTTCAGGGCAACGGCGGGAGTATTATTGAATAACACCGACTCCTGGAATTCACCACGAAACACAGGCGAGTCGCTGAATGGGTCGGTGTCCAGGTTTGGATCAACCTTCACGGTGATGACGTCCTCCGACGGCACAGTGACACTGGTTCGTGTGCAGTTTCCTGAGGCTAGCGGCATTGAATTCAATTGGCATTCTCGTATCTTCCATCCTGGCCACTCCTCTGGAAACTTGACATTGAGAATGACCATTAGCAAGCCCGTTACAAATCACTCCGAAACAGCACAACCTCGTACAACAGAGTCAGGATTGCTCAAGCATGGAAGTAGATATAGCCACGTACCTGTTTCGACCCGTACTAGATCCCTAGCTCCTTTCTCTGTGCCGAGAGGATCAGCAAGCAGTGATACAAGCCAGTGGGCGAAGGCGTGGCCGAGTTCAAGGAAAAAGTTGATGTGTTCTCGATTTGGCATAGCTCGGAAGATGTCCCTTCGGCAAGCCGGGCCTAGCGGAATTTCGCGTGGCATGACGTCATTTACGATCGCCGATAGGCTTGGTGCGAATGAGAGCGGGGCGCTGGTCAGGGAGGCGCCATTACGACTTGCCGATTAGCAGCTCTTACACTTCAGTCATCTCATAATGACTGAAGCCTATAATTTGGAATAGCAGGAGTCAAGGACCAAAACGCTATCTGACTCGGTTACACCAAGTACAGCGCCTACGACGCACTTCTCTGATTTCCCCGGTAAGACTGCCAAGCGCCCAATTCAGGTACCAGTATATCGTCCGTAGCTCATCTCGGGCATACTCCGTGACAGTAGACTTCAAACAGGGCAGGCGAGAGCAGTTGTCTTACACATTGCCGTTAATCCCTGACTTCGAGCGATTGCCTATGGGAGGCGAATCATTGCTAGGACGGCTCATGCTAACAAATGGATCCTCGTTAATAATGATGCGGCCATATGCTTTGAGGCTCGTGGTCACCAGCTCATCGGCAGGGACAGAATCAAGTAGTGAAGTTCTGCTCCGGAGCCCCCTTACCTGCTCCATCATTTCTAGGGCCAACACGCATTGTCCCTACTTAGATGCCGTCGATGGTTATATTTGTATCTCGAAATGGATTGACATAAGTCGAAGAGATCATTCACGTCAAAAAGTTTGATCGCAGTGCTCTTCGAGGTGATGGACCTATTGCTATGTTACTGAAATGCTTCCCCAATTACGACATGCCCAAGTTTATAGCGCGTAACATTGAGTCAGTAGATATCATGAGCGGAAAATATGACATCAAACGACTGCATCATGCACTGGTTCATAGATTAAATTGGCCATATATCAGGCCTACGATTACACTGGTATATATCTACGGGCTTTAGAATAATAATACAAATTACTGGATGGATTTGGATGAAAACGAAACCATGAAGTCCGTGGAAAATCAATCTCCGGACCAAAGAGAGGGAAGAGTTTGAAGGAATGCTAGGGGATAATTAAATCTTGTCAGATTGTTTAATGAGGTCGGCGGCCCTTTCTGCAAGGAGGTAGACAGGTCCCTGGGTATGTGTACTCGGGACGAAGGGCTGGCAAGAAGATCAGTTACAGGAAATGCGAAAAGATCATTGGAAAGCTCACAAATACAGAAGCGTCAACGATCCGCAGGCCTTCAATCCCTTTGACCGTTAAATCGGGATTGACAACGCCGGTCTTCGAGTTCTGAGGCGACATAGAGGCTGTGCCAACTGGATGGAAGATAGTGGTCGTGAGTCCACGGACGTAGTCTTCAATCTGGGCGTCCGTTTTAGCAGTGGAAAAGGGCGATCCGAAGGGGCCGATGACATAGTCTGAAAAGGCTGGCGCTCCTGCAAAGCGTTTGATAGCCTTGACGCTTTCACGCATAGCGGCAATGTCAAATTTAGTCGTAAGGTACTGCGGGTCGATGAGCGGCTTGTCAAAGGCGTTGTTGGACCGAAGCTTGACAGTACCACCTATCCTTAGCAAGTCAGAAAAAGTAATTGCATTTTTAATACTTGACTTACGAGACGTCGGACTGATCAGAACGGTAACGAAGGTCATGAAGCTTCCGGTAGAGGGCGTCGAGAAACCCGGGTTGAAATAAAAGTTTGAAAAAATCATCTCATAATGAGGGGACTTGGGTCCAGCCGCGGGATCTGGTCCTAGAGTCTTCAATGTGCTGGAAGGAAGCCTAGCAAATCCAAAGTTGTTGACGACGTTATTGGCAAACAATCCTGTCTTGTTCTGGATCCATTGATCGAGGACGGCTTGTGTCTGGCTGCTGGATCTCAGAATGTGGTCGAAACTCAAGTCTCCTTTGACGCTGAAAATATTAGGAAGGAGGGTGTGGTCGCTGAGATTTTCTCCAATGTCGGTATTCTGAACGATGGTGTTGATCCCCAGGCTCTTGAGTTCGGCAGAGTTCCCTATTCCGGATAACTTCAGGATTTGAGGCGTTCCAATAGATCCAGCAGAAAGAATAACTTCTTTCCTCGCAGTTGCAGTCAGAGACTTAGAGCCTAGGGAAGTATAAGCTACAATTTTGTTGATAGAAGGAATTTTACATACCTCCTGGTGCAGGGCCAGTTCCGGGGGAGCTGGTAAATTGGACACTTCGGAATGCTTTGTTCCCTGGTTTTTGACCATTGCCGGTGGAGACCAGTTTCGTAACATATGCGTTGATCACCACTGTCAATCCACGGCGGTTATTTGCATTCGCAAGATAGCTCGTTGAAGAACTGCTCCGGACTCCGCCACCAGCTGAAGATTGAAGGAAGCCAATACCTAGAACACTATGAGAGCCTCCACTTGTGTCTTCATTGAATGGAAATTCTGGCAGTTGTTTCGTGACCTCCAGAACGCGCGAATCAATGGTCTGGTTGAACCCTGGCAGAGAGACTGAAACTTCGCCGTGGAAGCCGTGCAGGGAAGGTATGAATTGGCCAGCTGTGTTATGTCCGTCGACAGGTGGAACGAATTTCTCGTGCTGTAAGAATGTTCAGATCTATGAGCTGGATTTCGAGCATGCAAATGGGAAACTGACCTTCTGCACATATTTCTGAACATTTGACCATGCCCAGCCGGAGTCGCCAGAGACCTTGGCCAGTCTATTCCAATCTTCGTCGGTACCATATTGGTGGAAGAGGTAATCTAAATCGCGGTGAATACACCTTGTCCTGACTATTTCACGAAGCATCATCACATACTAGCACTGCTGGAACCACCCAGCAGATGTCCACGGGGATAGGCAAACGTGCGTCCTTTCATTCCTTGCTGTGGCACGACCGTGAAGTTCCAGTCGAACGGAGAATCTAAAGATCATTTTTAGTCGTTTCTTTGAGAGTGATGACCCAGGATGAACTCGCACTTGGTGTCAAAGTGGGACCAAGGAAAGGCGCCTCGGCCGCAACAACGCCTTGATCGCTGAAAAACCAACATATTTAGGAGCGCATATGGACCAGGATAAGGTGATCTCACCTTACTCCTGCCTCGAGGACTAGGACCGTCACAGAGGGGTCCTCCGTCAAGCGGCTCGCAATGACGAGACCGGCGTTTCCACCTAGCAAAGGTGGATCGTCAGCTGCGAATTACTGTGAATAGACATTAAAATTACCTCCGACTATGATATAGTCATATGTGAGTGGATTCTTCAGCTGTGAGGTTGATGCGATGGTAACCGCGAGGGATGGCGAAAAGAGTGAAATGAGGGCGAGAGAGACCAAGGCAGAGACCTTCATCTTTGACTCGCTGGTACAAAGTAAAGTCGTTGGTGACCCAGCTTTTATACCTCTCTCAGATACAGCCACATCTTTTATGATACTTGGTCTTGATTTTCCAATCTACGTAGTGCTCAAAATTATAAGTTAAATTTAGCATGTGAGATGATGGTGGAAGCCAAAAGGGAGCGCTGGCGCCGTCGACGGTTGTGTCCGAGTCTGCGTCGGCATCTAAAAATATCCCCACTGGGTCGAACTGCTGGCAAGAACTCAGCATCTCAATGCTGCTCCTCTGGCGTTGACAAAACGTATTGTTACAGGAGCTGCGTAACTCTCCATGAAAAAGCATCCCCTTTTCATTAAATGTCCCTCGATCATCATGATGATATCTCTAGAGTCTGTGCTCATGGACTTGGCATGTTGCGATCTAAGTCACTCTGATATTCTGAACGTCAGGTTTATTTGAAATTGACAGAGTTCGAGCGTTTTATATGGATCCAGCTTATAGCCTCAGACATCCTCTGGCTGCTAAGCACATTTGGCGGGACTATTTTCGGTATCTTACCTGATTTAGCCAAGGCGGGAGGCCGGCTAAATTTAGCATCACTGGTAAACGACAACAGCCGCCCCGACTTCACTCGGGACCATCGTTTTCTTACAATCACATAGCCATAAGTAATGGCAAATGGCGCAAGAGACCTCTTTTTGGCTCTATCGGACGAACATGATCTAGGAGACCATGTTTCCTGTAGCTCCTTTAGATGCTTGATTGAGGTACGGGAATTGTGGAGTCGTATACGTACGGATTCAACTCTGGGTCTTGTATGTCAACATCTACGGAAGAGTCCAAGGAGAGGTTTGAACAATACCTGTCTCATCAACGGAGGAACAGCCTCAATTACCTGTCCTGAGACGCTGACTCTGGAATGTCGCAAAGCTCGGGGAAAATCTCACCAATTGCCGTCCCGCCAGACTCATTTCGGACACGTTATTATGGACCAGATCTTTGCAATGCAACTTCATTTATAAGAATAGCTGTCATCAATTGCCTCGTTCCATCTTGACTCCATGTCACCATGTCCTCTGCGGACCCTGACTACAAATGACAAGACAGACAAAGCCTCTTGCGGACTAGCAATGTAGCATGGCCCCCCATTCGCTGCGAGGTCGGCGTTGGCGCGCTGTTCAGTACAATCTAAATTTCTTCCAGTCCAGCATGTACGACAACGAAATGGTCGAGATATGTACCCCACAACTTACAGCCCACCGCAGTGCGACAAGCAACTGAGCGATGAATTCGTCGTGACTTACAGGATAACATATTTCTCTCACTGCCACTACCAAGCACAGATGCACAGGCAGAAGCAACTCACTCGGGTCGCTGCCAACGAAGATGCACACAACTAGCGCAACAGTTAGTAATTTTCTATATTGAAAGACTACTAAAATACACAGTGATCATTATTTAGTACTGAGTGCTTGTGGTGGAGCACAGCCAATTATTGAGGTCCAATTATAGGGTATCAGAGGGTCGAGAAATGGAAAAAAGACAGTGGGATGCAAGTTACTAACCAATAGCTTGCATGTAGGAAGGAAGACACAAATAAAGGCGCATCAGACGCATGAGTCAGGCTCGGTGGTCATATATGCGTTTTACTAATTACACGACTTGATTATGTCGGAGGCGTGTTCAGCAAGAAGGTAGGTGGGCCCCTGGGTGTGACTACTGGGAACGAAGGGCTGCATATGTGGCATTAGTTGACAGCTCCAGAATGGAATGCAACAAGTTCTACTCACGAAAACCGATGCATCGACAATACGGAGGCCTGCTGCACCCTTGACAGTCAAATCAGAGTTGACAACCCCAGTCTTAGAGTTGGAGGAAGACATCGCCGCTGTGCCAGTGGGATGGAAGATAGTCGTGGTAGTATCGCGAACGAAGGCATCAATCTCGTCATCCGTGCTGGTATTTGCAAGCTCTCCGAAAGGACCAATGATGTAGTCGGACCAAGCCTTCGCCGAAGCAAAGGTTTTAGCAGCCTTGACACTTTCGCGCAGGGCAAAGACGTCAAAGGGTGTGGTCAGGTATTGAGGATCAATGATGGGCTTGTCGAAAGGATTGGTGGAACGGATTTTGACGGAACCGCCTAAACAACCGACGTTACGAAACAGGGCTGAGAAAATGCAGATAAGGGGGACTTACGAGACGTAGGGCTGATTAGGGCAATGACTATCGTGAAGAAGCTCCCAGTAGCAGGCGTAGCGACGCCAGGGCTAAGGAAGAAGTTCTATTCGGCGCAGACCTCAGTGAACAATATCAACTCATGACCGACTATACGCACCGTGGGGAGCAGCTCGAAGTGAGGGGAGCCAGGACCGCTGGCAGGGTCAGAGACGGTCTTGAAGATACTGGAGTTAGAGGGAAGCCTGAAGAAACCCATGTTGTTGACAACAGTATTAGCGATGACTCCGGTCTTGCTGGCAACCCATTGGCCGACGACGTCGTTGATGACAGTGGGGTTTCCTCTGAGAATATCGTCAAAGGTGTCGTTGGAGTTGACGCTGAAGATAGTAGGAAGGAATGGATGGTCGCTCATGTCGGAGCCGACGGAAGGGTTGTTGATCAGGGTCTTAATGCCCAAGGAAGAAAGGTAGCTAGAATCTCCGATGCCGGATAACTGCAGGATCTGAATGGAACCAAAGGAACCGGCGGACAAGATGATTTCCTTTCGAGCGGTGAGAGTCCTCGGAGCGAGTCCTGCGTCAAATCAGCATGGTTTCGATTAATGAAAGAATAGGCGACTAACCTGCTGGTGTGCTGGCAGTTCCTGGAGAACTCGTGGCCGAGAGACTGCGGAAGGCTTTGAGCGAACCTGAAGTTCCGGTCTGAATGAGCTTGGTCACGGTGGTGTTGATGACTACTGTGAGATTGGGTCGGGTGTTTGCCTGGGCCAGGTAAGAGGTTGAAGAACTGCTTCGGACCCCGTTGCCTGCTGTAGACTGAGCAAATCCCATCCCAAGAAGCGTCTGCTTTCCACCGCTGATATCCTCATTGTAGGGGAACTGAGAGTGCAGCTCGCCAGTGGTGGCCATCACGCGAGCGTCGATAGTTTGGTTGATTGCAGGGAGGGTCGTCAAAACTTCACCATTAAAGCCATGAAGAGAAGGAATGAATTGGCCAGTTGTATTGTGTCCGTCGATCGGAGGAACGAGTTTCTCGTGCTGTAGGATATCGAGTAAGCACTCGTCCTATTCTCTTCGAATAGAAGACAAACCTTTTGGACGTATTTTTGCATGTTGTTCCATGACCAAGACGAATCGCCAGCAACTTTCGCATACCGATCCCAGTCAGCAGCAGCACCATACTGATGGATCAAGTAATCTGGCAGAAAAAGTCATTCAAACTGACAAACCAAGATCCAGGATTTGATACTCACTGACGCTGCTGGATCCTCCCAACATTCTTCCTCGCGGGAAAGCGAAGCTACGTCCATTCAGGGCTGCTTGAGGCGTGACAGAATAATTCCAATCGAAGGGGGTGTCTGACGGAAATTGTCAGAACTCCTCCGTGACGTAGGTGAATGGAAGACAAAGCTTACTGGGTGTCAGAGTAGGACCCAAGAATGGTGCAATAGCTGCCAAAACTCCTTGATCGCTACAATTGAATCGCTTTAGCCATCAATTATTCAAGAGAAGAAAATAACAAAAGTTACCTAACGCCAGCTTCGAGGACGAGGACACTGACGGATGGATCTTCCGTCAGACGGTTGGCAACTACTAGTCCAGCAGTCCCAGCTGGCGTAACGAATAAGTACACAAGATGGCTTTCGAGAGGTCAAGACGCGTACCTCCTACGATAATGTAGTCAAAAGTCGAGGAAGTAAGCTGCGTCAGTGAAGTGAGGGTGACGCCCAGAGAAGGAGAGATCAAAAGCGAGGCGGAAAGGAGTGAAAGGAACCTGGGCGAAAACATCCTGCGAAACACTGGCGGAACCAATTGGTTCTGCCAACCTTTATATGTTGCTGCAAGATCGTCCCTCTGTCAGCTAACTCCCCGGCAATTCAGCGGCCAAAATAGTAGCACTAGACAGGTTCAAGAAGCATGAATGAAGGACCATGGGGAACTACACTAGGCGGCTTGCAGTAACGCCCTTTGCATCAAAAAGTTCAGATTTCTTCAGGGGATTGCTTTGCTTCTGTCTTTTTTTGGGTGCAGATTCTGTAGCCGAAGCGTAGGCCGAGGTTGAACAGTTGACGTTTACATTGATTGATAACTGGCCATGATGTCGGACCGTGACATGAAGAGCCCTATTCCCGCGGTGCCAGGACCATAATTGGTCCATGATTGAATGATAGCAGTTTGGATAGAGCTTGCAGATCGTCTTCCAGAACGAATTTCGGAAGGACGACCACTGGCGGTAGCAAGGATTCGTTGCCAAAAGTTTTGGGAAAGTGATGTTCGTCGACGAGAAGGAGGTGCAGTAGTCAACCGGACATAAGGACCTGTCAGTCGTGGATGAGTTTCCTAGGACACTGTCTAGGTCAAACAGCAATAAAAATAAGTCAGCGTAAGTGTTGGGTCCTGCAAACATGTCCGGAAATACGAGCTTACCGAGGCCGAATCACGACTCAGGAGCAGAGGTGGGTCGGGGTCGCAGAATAAGGATAAGGTCCTCCTCAGATAGGTTGCATTTATTGTTCATTTTCCTCGAAATGGCTAGTAATTCAGCTAAATTTCCGGTGGAGAATTGTGACGCCCGAGGTACAGCTCGAATTTATGACAGGAACGCGAGCGCCACGATTGCTGATCGAACTGCATAGTATGTTGAGATGGATTCCAGGAGTTGGTAGCATGAGAGAGAATCACGCGGTGCTGGGACTGGGAGATAGCACATCCGAGAATTAATATGACATCGAAAATAGCCTCTCATCATGGTGGACTCACCAGCGTGCACTTCGGATTGTGTCTTCAAAGCATTGAGTAACCGAAAGCGAATAACTTGAACGTAGACGTCATTCCGTTGGGAGGGTACCAGCGGCGCTGCATGTAGACAGCCAGCACATGCAATGTCCTCGTGAAACGCAAAGGCCAGCTACACTGCAAAACAGCAACGAGAAATTCGTGTAAGAGAAATGACAAGTAAAGGAGCCGCCGGTACTCACCCTGCTCATGGGGTAAGGTAGGACTAAGTACATGCCTCCTCTGTGCTATTTCAGGGCCTAGGTCGAACGAGCTGTGGCATCTTGAGTCCCAGAATCACCCATACAAGGTCCACGTGTGACGAGGTCCGCCAAAGCAGATGCTTCGAAATGACGCTCCCCAAAAGGGCACACAGGCGAGCCCGATCAAGGAGGGTTTCTCATATCCTGTCCTATGCGTGGTTCGTGTAGCGACCCGTTAAGCGCGTCGAGAGAAGGAATCTAGCTGCAAAACAGCCAGCAAAAGTTGAGCAAGAAAAAAGTCGGTAGGTTGGTTGGATGGGTACCAAAAAGCATAGAAATGGCGCGCAGCATTCTATGCACTGATATATAGCCTTTCGAGAGCAGATTAGTTATAGAATGATGCAGCCAGTTGGAGTATGCACAAGTACTCGGTGCAGACTCGGTGCAGACTTCAAACGCGAACCTGCCGCGTTGCAAAGGGACAACCGTAACGGCACGTGTAAAATCGCGTGATGTGACAGTTTAATGACCTCAGTCACGCGAGCTATTTTTGACCTCTGAACATGACCACCACCTCCTCATCCTCATCGACTCAGATTCTGGCCTAAATCTGGCATATGTGGCGTACTCCCCACTCTGGCGTCAACGACTCAGCGGCTCTCGGTCTCTTGGCAGCCCCCAGCGTCTCTTTCCTCCTAGAGCCCCCACCTATGGCGTGATACTCCGCCAATCCTATGTTTCTGACATACCTGAATCGAGAATGATTCACGTATAATTAGGTGCCTCTTCTCTGTCCTCGCACCGCCAAGGGGTCTGTCTCCTCTTCTCGATTACAAGATTGTGTTGACTCAATGTCGGTGTCGCTGCCTGCAATCGTGTGGAGTTGGCCAGAATACCCCCTTGGCCGGGCTGCTTACGGGGCCTCTGAGACACATACTCCCAGCGAGACATTCGCGCTCACGGCAGGGATTACATGTGCTTGTTAGTTTATCCTCGCTCTTTCTGCCTCGGCCAAGCTGTGCTTTCTCCTTTCCGAGGCGCGCGTGCGTCCGAGGATGATACACAAGGCTGCCTAGAATCTCTTGTACTGGATCAGGAGCGCAGATGACCTCAACGATTACTCATTTTGACCGCCGAATCGTCTTGAAGTCCATTCGATCCTGCCGTTCTCCTAAAACCTCTCAGGAATATAAAAGTTCGACCTTCAACAATTTGGACCGGTCATCGAGTTCACACTCAACCACCCGTGTCATCTCATTCTACCACACAATCAACGAACTCGACCTCATCCGCCCCTCCACATCACAATAATCATGCGCTTCTGCACTCTCAGCCTCACCATCTTGGCTGCGATTGCCTCCGTATCTTCTCTTGCCGTCGACAGACGCGGTTATGGCAAGGGCAAGGGCTACGGCGGAGGCTACGGCATCACCAAACGCGGTGACGGTTACGGCGACCACGGTGATGGCTACGGCGGATATGGTGATGGGTACGGCGGATACGGAGATGGCTATGGTGGCTACGGAGACGGCTACGGCCACGGTTATGGGGACAAGGACAAGGTGAAGAAGTACAGCAAGCGCGGTGATGGTGACGGCTACGGCGATGGGTACGGCCATGGATATGGCTACGGCGACGGTGATGGCTATGGTCACGGTTATGGGGATGGTTATGGCTACAGCAAGCACGACAAGCGGGGAGATGGGGACGATGATGGGTACGGCCACGGCGATGGGTATGGCTATGGCCACGGTTACGGCTATGGCCACGACGGCGACGACCATGACTGGGACAAGCGCGGCGACGGTGACGACGATGGTTATGGCCACGGCGACGGTTATGGATATGGCGATGGTTATGGCCACGGTTATGGTTATGGTCATGACGGTGATGGGCACAACTGGGACAAGCGCGGCGACGGCGATGGTTATGGTGGCTATGGCGGAGATGATGGCTATGGACATGGATATGGCGATGGGTATGGGTATGGAGGTGATCACGGCTACGGCGATCACAAGAAAGATTAAACCATTTTTTTTCTCTTTCCTTCGAACATTGTAATATTATTCTCATATGAACAGTCAGCTTCTTTCACTTCATGGACATTGTATTTGTAGCTAGTAACATGGTTAGGGATTTGGTTGTTTCCAGTACCACAATTTGATTTGATCTTCTTCACCAACTCCCTTCGACTTGGACTTTCATCCTTTGGGCATTTTTTCGTCACAACTTTTGTATCCATAACTTGATAAGAAGCGATTTTTATCTTCTACCTCATTCACTCTATAGCTTCCAAGTACCCTGTCATATCATTTACATTACGATAATTTTTGAGTCATAGCATTGTTTTAATTTGATGGTAAACTTGAAATTGAATGGTGAGGCAAAGTTAAGAGGCAAAAACGCTCTCTGCCGTAACACTCGTCCAACTGATTTTTTTCTTCGTACCTGTCAGCAAGCAACAGCTGTTTCTGAGCACGAAAATAAAACACCAACTAAATCATCTCGATAACCACCCGTCCCAAAAGCAGCGAAATGTTACAAGAGGCATTTAATATACAGCGCATGAAAGAGTACAAAACGTACACACAAAATACAACTTGAACACAGCTGTCTACGTATACCTGCTGATGACTGCAATGCCCACTTCAACGATAATGAAGGAAGGGACAGTCACTCCCTGACAGCCCTCGATACGAATGTACAATGTGAAAGATGTTTGGACTCACGAGTCGTCGAGTAGAAGTAGACCGAAAGCATCGAGGATTCCGTAAAACTAGGGCTGGCTGGGGTCAACTCGGAGACAGAGAGGAGTGGTCGTGTCATTGATCCAGCGAGGGGGGTCGAAGCTGCACGCAATGCGCATATGCAGTATGTCCCCACGAAGGCCCTGGCTCGAAGGATGAGCACGGAGGCTAAGCCCGCCCGCTAGAGTATGCAGGACATCCTCTCCGACTCGTCAGAATCCCCGCCTCATTTGACGATCACGAAAACTCGAAGTGGATGAAGAGCCACTCGCCTCTCGGGCTCCAGCCAGGCAGGCTTGATAGAGACAAGCCCATACTGCGCTGGCAAAACCCACGGGCGTCTTCGAAGCCTAGTCGACGAGGTTGACGTCGAGATTCCAGGTAGAGTACACCCATCGGGCGTATACTACATGCCCTGATAGCATATGCACTCGAAGTTGAAGTGAAGGCGAATTCGGAATAGATCTAGACGTGCAATTGAGCAGACGACACATTGCGACGAGGCCGAGCTCTCGCGACAGGACTCAGAAGAGCAAACAAGTACCGCTGTAGCCCGCAGCGGTATACCTCGAGCACCGAATCGCCGGCCTGCTACGACGACGACGACGACGGCGATTGGTAAAGGAGGTGTGCGCCGCTATAGCTACAGGGTTTGGATCTGAGCGCTCCGAGTCCTGAGGCCTGATTATCGACCTGTATTGCAAGCCGTATGCAGAGGGAGGAAAGAATACGTTCAGGACTGCATTATCCAGCGCTAGGTCCGGGCAAGGAGAAAGAGGAAAGAAGTTCGAAGAAAGAAGACAAGCGTCGAAAAACTCACGCACACGTCGAAGTTCTGATCAAGAGTCACTCAACTTCCTCGCCTGCGTCAACGACGAGCCCATCCCGAGCAAAAGGATACTCCCCTGCCCGTTAGATTGGACTCTTCTCTGGCACGAAAAGCCAACCTTCCTCCATTCTTTCTCCGGGACAACTTTCGACGTACTAGTCGTACTGGAGAAGGAACTCGAATTTCGAGAAGAAACGCCTACAGCGGTGTCCAAACATCTATACCAAACCC
>NHYE01005619.1:0-66243 GCA_002938385.1 Gymnopilus dilepis
TGGCTGTGACCAGCCAAAACGGGTGTAGGGGATTGTGCCATCCCACTACTAGCAATTGCCCAAACAAGTCACATCATTCGGCCCGGCTGATCCGTCACATAACTCCGACTCGGAGCCCATCATTTGTAGCTATGACCATGGCTCTTTCCTTTCGTCCTATCGTTGCAATATGCGGTACAACTGGCGTCGGAAAATCCAAACTTGCCATAGAATTAGCCCTTCATCTCAATAAATCCTCTGCAAAATTCCCTTGGCGCTGTGCAAAGGTCATCAATGCCGATTCCATGCAAGTATACAGTGGTCTCGATGTGATCACCAATAAAGTCCCGGAGCAAGAACGACTCGGCGTGCCACATCTTCTGATGGACTTTAAACTACCCGGCGAACAATATGTCGTTGGTGACTGGATAAAAGATGCAGTGAAGTTGGTCAGTCGAACATTCTGGCTTGGGAATGACTAACTGTTGTGAATATCCTTCCAGATAGACGAAATGCATCGAAACAATGAACTACCCATTGTTGTAGGCGGCACTGCATACTGGATGCAGCACCTTATTTTCCCCGATCGCCTCGTTTCTTCACAGACTTCCGCTGCTTCCTATGCGACTAGGACTGGCTGGTCTGAAGAGATTCAGCCAGCAATATCCTCATTGCCTCCAGAGCTCTTCTCCTTGTTCGAAAATCTGCCTCAAGACGCGCCCTCAGCAAAATTATCACCGCATGAAGCTTTTCAACTCTACAGTCTCCTTTCTGCCCTCGATCCAGACATATCCCGCAGATGGCATTGGAAGGACACCCGTAAGGTGCTTCGAAACCTGGAAATTATAAGAGAAACCGGAAGGCGTCCAAGTGACATCATCCTCGAACAATCGACCAGGCATTTGAATGTAAAGACCAGGTCGAGAGCTCTTACACATCACTGCAGCCTTGTTTTGACATAAGCTATTCTCTAGGTTTCACACCCTTTGTTTTTGGCTATATGCAGAACTCAGTGAGCTAGGTGATCGCCTCGATGCTCGAGTAGATGACATGATATCGGTTTGTGCTGCTTGATACCTGGCGTTATGACTTGACTCACCTGACAGTCAGCAAGGCTTGATTGATGAAGTGCAGCGTTTGCGCCAGTTAGCGGACACGCATACCACGGATCATTCCCAAAGCAATGATTACACACTTGGGATTTATCAATCTATAGGTAGGTGAATACTCATCTTCACTGATTGCCACTCAACGACAAGGGTCAGGTTACAAGGAATTTTGCGCTTATCTAGAAGCCCCTTCCGATTCCAGTTTTCAAAGAGCTCTAGAACGTATGAAGATATCAACCAGGCAATATGCGAAACGACAAATATCCTGGATACGTAACAAACTTATACCAGCTGTTGAAGAAACCAAGTCCAATGAACAGTATTTCCCTTTCTATTTACTTGACGCAACGGGTAGGCTCTGCATGACCACAAATGTATAGTACTGCTCACGCCTTCAATGTAGTATTGGGGGATGATTGGCTGAAGAACGTACAGATGCCAGCCATAGAGATCTTAGATGGTACAGCAGGATTCCATTCGAATTTCCAAGGAATTGGAGAAAAACACTGAATAAACATTTAGTTTTTCTCTCACAAGACTGGCATTCTTTGCCTGACCCAAAATGCCTTTCACCAACTGCTTTGAGACTGCTTAGCGTCGAGGCCAAGGATGTCAAGTAAGCGAATCAACCTCTTCGTATATGTCTATTAATATTTTCTAGGCCAACATCCATGCTTGAGGCAAGGAAGAGACGAGTCTGCGCTGTCTGTACCTTACAGGAAGATCGTCCAGTAATGATTGAGGAGGGTGCCGAATGGCTCGCGCATCAACATTCCCGCACTCATCGCAAACTCGCCAGTAAACGAAACCTAGGAAGACATTCTTGTAATCTCCGCGAGCCAGATGGCCAAGCAGGTGATTTTCTAATCTGTTTTCGCCCTGGTCCTGATTTATTCACGTGAATTCTTTAATATAGGATAGTGCACATTTTCAGAAAATATCAACAATACAACCTGCAAGTTTCACACTCAAAAATAGCAAAGACCTACAAAGACTCTCGTGGATGCCTCCTCAATTCCCGACGGTGGTCGAGGCAATCACATTATCTTCCGCTGCCCAGTCAATTAACCAGGTTTCCCAGTCTTCCCAGTCGTTACTTCCAGAACAGTCTTTACTGTAATTGGTCCGACGGTTGTGGCCGTGATGATGGTCCCTAGGGTTGAGAAGCTTGTTGATCACATGGATGGCCCCATTCAAGCCAACAATATCAGGTCCGACAACCAGGTTCCCATTAACACGAATTTTTGTGTCAACTATGTATGGCCTCTTCACAGGGAAAGGAACATTGATCTTTTTCTGTGCAACGTGAGCGTGGACTGTGTGATTAACAAGCAGGCTGTCGAGGTCGATATCAACAGAAAAGATGGGTTCCACTGGTGGCCTTGTCACCACTTCGGCTACAAAGCTGGCAGATAGCAAAGGAATCAGTCTTCTCGAGCTGACAGGAAAGATATCGACTACCTGCGGCCTGAGAAGGATGGCTTATCTTGTGTGTTGGCTAGTGTACGACTGATGGGAAATTCTCTTCTCTGGGAAGGTTCAGAGGTGTGAAGATAATCTGGATTGGTGGAGCGACGTCAGAGATTGGAAGGAGTACGAAAAGACGGCTCCTGACTCGAATGAAGTACCACTTTTGGGACGATATGATACTCCAATAATTTCTTCAATACGCGCTCGCCAAAAGGTGAAAATAGGTATGCACGAAGTTTTTTAGGTAAAGTTTCAAAAGCCCGATTTGTTGGAGCAAAGACCGTCACCAGAGGGGTTCCCCTGAGACCCTTACCGCGGATCCAACGGAGGTCGAGGTTTCGGGTGAGACCAGAGCGTTGCAAAGCGGTAGTCTAGAAAAATCGTCATATTTTGCTCTTAAGAGACCAGAAAGCAGGGAAATAAGTACCAAGGTAGAAAAGAGACGAGGGTACATGTATAGCTCCTGAAAGACGGAAGGGGGAGGAAAAAGCGGGCCATCTACAACATGTATGACACCTATAAAGGCCGGGCATACACTGTAAGCCCTTTCAACTGAAAGGAAGGCCTATGCGCACCGTTGGCTGCCTCAATGTTAGATTGAGATACTCTCCTACGAGAGTTGACTCTGGTAACAGGAGGAATATATGTTTGTGTTACTCTGAGACGAAGTGCCTGACCATCTAGTGTCTCGTCGATACGAAGATTAGTAGGATATGTCATGTTGCGCCCCAGCTCGTCAGTATCATACGCGTCTGTTGGAATTATATGGTAGTTCAAGATTGCCCGTAGGATATGTTTGAGTATTTTGATCCATTCATGGTGTTTGTCGCCATCGGCCGAGAGCGTGTCCGCCTTGTCAAGAAGGTCAAAAGCAAAGGCGGCATCCTCAAATCTCGTCCAACAGCTCATAGCGCCTGTAGCGCAAGTCGAATCTGTGATAAGCTCAGCAAGCGGACTTTCAGAGTCGTGTTTCGCCTCGAAATGTGCATGACTTGGACGACGCAGAACATCGTCGGGAGGTGCAAAGAACGTTAGACTAAAAAAGGGGAATTTTTAATTTGGGCCCCTAGGTGGACGAGAGTCACTTGCTGTGCAGAAGAATCGTTCAGAAACGATGCAACATCCTGGACGAGATTAAGCGCCTTAGTGAGGCGGGAAAATCTGCCATAAGTACGTATTGTATAAGCATGTATAGTTACGTGAATGGTGTCAACTTGCTTTGGATCGTTGGCGAGTTGTTCGTAGATTGTTCCAGATACCTTTTTCTGTATCGTCTGAGAGGACTTCACGGAATCAAAGAGTGGTCTTTGCAGGCTGCCGTCAGCCGCCGGCAAGTACAAAAATTTGTTTACAAGAGAGACTGGAATGGCGGGGCCAATAAAGACACCAAATAAGAGGCACACCAACTGGAGTCGCATTGCAGGACAGAGAAGATATAGTCCTGGGTATTCACGATGCGAGTTCAAGACTCAAGTTGAAGACGTCATTAACTCGTCTCAACACCCGAAGCTTAGTCAGCACTATTATTAGCTTCAAGATTCGTTCTTGTTCAAGGCTTTGAATTAATAGGTCAAGGCAATTCTACCCAAGGCCCATGAAACGGAAACAAGGAACAGCCCGGCGTAGTGCCTCATCAAAGAAATCAAAGATGTCACAGGAGGAAGATGGGAATGACCACGAATGGCCGCCTTATTTTCTGTCTGTACGTCTGCGGCTCTTCTGCGTCTCCGTTGACAAATGAATGATTGTTCGACCTTTTTCAGCTGTTCAAGGTGAAGAGCTGTCATTTTTCACACTAATTTCACGGCGAATTTCTTAAGCCCTGATCAGATATTTAAAGTGAGTCCAATCCTGAGCGCATGAATTCGCCACTAACTACACTACACTACAAGGCCATCAACACTGTCTTAGCTTTCGTGTCATCTAAAAGACAACTGGCGACAAGCTTTTCCGCTATCAGATCGTCCGTGGAAAGGCTATTGAACCAGTAAATTCTGTTAAAGGCATTTTATGCTGTAAATCCTTACTGACCTTCCCCTTCAGTCCGTTGGAGATAGCCAAGGTCTCTGAAATTAAGTATGCCTCTCGACCCCTGCAGATTATAGCCCATTCCTCTAATCATTCTGCCAGAGCTTTGCTACCTGACGTTGTCAAATTTTCGTATGTCCCATTATCAGATCTGGAGTTGGGCGAAGAAACTTCCAAAGCATCTGCTCGATCGGTGGATTACTCCCAAGCCGCATCCGGCAAACCTTATACTTCACAACGTGGTCAAGTCCTGGTCCTGGCGTTTGCCGATAAAGTGAACAGTAAGAGAGCTCAGGATACTGGCTTGTCGTGAATATCGATTTCTGTCTTGCTGAACTATCTGCGCGTTTTTTTCTTACGTTGCCATTTCTCCTGTTCAGCGCGCTCTCGTCGATCTCTACACCATGGTCGGCGGCATCGGTAAAGAAGCTTATAGAAGCGAGGAATGATAGATTTGCCCAGGCTGTCGACGAGTAAGATCACATTTTTTACATGGGACAGAATGTCTGATTTCTCTTCCAGGCTCCTTGCGGCTACTCCAATCGGCGACGACCCTGTAGCTCTGTTGGTCAATGCAGGCCGAACATATGTTCCCATCGATCATTCCTCGCCAGAGGCTTCCCAGGAAGTCTCCAAGATAGGTCACGGAGCGTCGATAAGTGTCATCATAGAAGAGATAATGCGTTCTACGTGGTACAAGGACCAAATTGCATACAGGCGGCTGATAGGTGCAAAAGATGCCCAAACGGGTACGATCACATTCCTTTATAATAAATTCCTCTTCTCAACGTTACATAGGTGCATTAAACCCCCCTGTTTCTTCTACCATCACAGAGGCAGTTTTTCGATCCCGCAACATTCAAGCTCTGTATTCTCACCAGGCGGATGCAATACAAGCAATGAGACGAGGGAAACATGTCATTGTGTCCACGAGTACAGCATCTGGAAAAAGTATAATATACCAGGTCAGCTTATGCCATTTCCGTAATGCAAATAGCTTCATCAGATGACTCGAAGATTCCATTGTTAACCTCTCTGGAGGACGATAATCAGTCTACCGCTATCCTGGTCTTTCCAACGAAGGTAACTGTCTTCGTCAGATGTTCACTGCTCGACTCCATTGACGGTGTTCAAATGCAAAAGGCTCTAGCTCAAGACCAGAAATCAGCGCTCGAACAACTTGTTCGAGCGGTGCCAAGCCTTGCTCACCTGGAGGTTGAGATAATCGCTATGTTGTAAATATCTCAACACTCAAAAAATTTTAGATTGCTACATACGACGGTGATACCATTCAAGATGCCAGGGCAGGTACTTACAAGTCTAGTACCGTCTCAAGTAGAGGTGCTCATTATCTGTACATCTAGAGATTCGAGCAACAGCATCTGTAATTCTGACCAATCTGGTAAGTAGATATAATTATCTTTAGGAGACCAAAGGATTGAGTTACGATATTCTGCAGGATACCTTGCATGCTTCTATCCTCCCGAACGAGGATAACTGGCGAAGGTAAGGCCAGTCTATCGAATGTTTGGATATTGCTCAGAAACTTGTGAAGTTTCTTGAAACGGTTGAAAGTGAGTGATTTCGTCAGTAAGTCCCATGAAGGGGGATTAATGGTTGAGCATTTAGATCTTCGCAGTCGACGAGCTCCATTACTATACTGGCCTCTTTGGGAGGTAAAGAGCATATGCACCTGCGTGGCTAGTGCCATGACAAAACTTACCAGTTGATGTCTGCAGCCACGCGGCCTATATTCTGCGGCGATTTCGAAGGGTATGCGCTGCCCTCGGAAGTTAGTCTTCTTTCTGCTTCGATTTTTGAACACAGATCGCTGATGTTTATCAGATCGGCGGATGCAGTTCATCTCTTGCAGCGCTACCCTGGCCAACCCCGCTGAATACATGTGCAAGTTATTTGCATTGCATGCCGACGAAGTAGAGGTTATATCAAGAGATGGTGCTCCCGCAGGAAGCAAAGAATACATTCTTTGGAACCCCCCTTTGATTGACGAGATGGACCCATCTTTGGGCCGAAAGTCTTCTCTGTCCGAAGCAAGCAACCTTATGCGATTTCTCATGAAAAAAGGCCTAAGAGTCATCCTCTTTTGCAAGGCCAGTCTAAATCACTGAAAATCCCCTCGCTGTTTCCTTGACCTTTAACAGATTCGCAAAGTCTGCGAACTGGTCAGCCATGTCAACTACACTCTGCCGGCTAATTTATAATTGAGAGATAGGCAATGAAAACTGTGAAAGCCGATCTGAGCGACGAGGGACGCCTCGATATAGTGGACAAAATCAAAGCTTACAGAGGAGGTGAGATTGCTTCATATGTTCTTTTGCTCCTTAGTCCTTGCCAAGTTTGACCTCAAAGGTTACTCTCCGGAGGCGGGTGCAGTCCTTTTGGAAGTTAACTCTCTTCACTTACCAGTATCATAGGATCGCCGCCGTATCGAACACCAAGCTTTCTCCGGTCAGCTATTGGGCATCATTGCAACAAATGCTCTTGAGCTTGGAATTGATATTGGTGCTCTGGACGCAGTTATAATGCTTGGCTTCCCCATGACAATGTCAAACTTTGCAAGTATAGATTCTTGGAGCTTAAGAAGTAATACTGACCAATTGAATAGAAGCAGCAATCGGGCAGAGCTGGGCGACGATCTCAAGACTCCCTCGCTATCATGATTGCAGAGCCTTTCCCCATTGATCAACATTTTGTCAAAAATCCCTCTGGTTTAATGGAGAACTCGTTGGACGATCTTGTGATTGACCTAGACAACGACATGGTACTCGAAGGTAGCTTGTTCTCCATTTTACAATGTCTGGGAAGTTCTCACCAGTGCATATGCCCTCAGCTCATCTCCAGTGTGCTGCATATGAGATGCCCCTAACACTTGAAGATGAAAGATGGTTTGGTTCATCGAGCATCGGTCTATGCCAGAAAGCACTGAGAAAAGATGATGCTGGATGGTGGGTGGAATTAAATCTGTGCCTTCGAAGGGATTTCTCAAAAGATATCCAGGTTCCATACTCATCCAAGGTTCCTACCTTTCCCATCCAGACATGTTTCCATCCGTATGAAATTTTTCGCTCTTTTACATGTGATATATCATATGAATTGAACTCCATGCAGGCGGTGCCCAGGAAGAGACCTACATGGTAGTGGAGGTTGCCGAGAACGGCGCACAACAAGGGTGTCACAAGTTAGAGGACGTTGAATTTTCTCGGGCCCTATTTGAACTCTATGAGGGTGGCGTGGTGCGTTACAAAGGGTAGAGATCCATCATGCAGCTGATCTGAAGAATATCCATTGCAGTTCATGCATCAAGGACAGACTTTCATTGTAAGAGCAAGTCATGATATGGTGTGTCAGGCATTAATTTCGTAGGTCAAGGAAATCAGTCATGACTCGCGAGTTGCCAAAGTCGCAAGAACTGATGTCAACTACATAACTTCACCTCGGTAAGCTGACCCTCAATTCTTTGTGTTTTCGTGTTACCGAATTTGTTAGTGACTTCACGTGAGCACTCGATAGCCCGTATTACATCCAGATATTGACGTGCTCGATATCCAGTCGCATTGCACCCCTCCATACGTTCCGTATCACGACTGTTAACAAACACGCTGTCCAGTTTGGAAGTGAGTAAATTTACGAGTAACCGGCCTCCATACTCATTCGTTTTAGGAATGAATGTATGCACTAAAGTATTCGGTATGCTACCGACCCTTTGACCAAATTGCGGCTTCTAATCAGAAGTACCTTGTCAGGCTTTTTTAAAATCAGGCTTGTCTCCCCATCCATAGCTGCTGCACTTTTTATGACCCCTTTTCTCAGAGGAGGGATGATTCTAGATGCCATTGAACTGATGACTCCTGCTTGGGAGAGGGAAGCAATCGGATTCTGGTTGGACCTGCCTATCCAGGTATTGCACAAGCTAAGCTTAGAAGGGATTGATGGTGCTGCGGCCATACACGCAGCAGAGCATGCGTTCTTGAATCAATTTGCGCTGTCCCAGGATGTGAAGACAGACTGCCGTGTTGTGAAAGAGGAGTATGTCGATACAGGAACCCCCGCAAAGCGGCCACCTCGGTCAGTAATATGCTTCCCCTCATTAGATTCAATTTTTACACCACGCCCTCTATGCCAGGTTGATTTTTTATGACTCTGCTGGCAAAACAGGAGGTGTTGTCTCCAGGGCCTTTGATCATGGTACTTGACGTTTATCCTGCTAAGCTTGCTTTTACTTACCCTGAGACGTCAAGTGGAAACGATTCTTGAACGAGCTCGTGCAGCCGTTGATGGCTGCGAATGTGACAATGGGTGTTCCTTATGTATGTCGTATCGCGTAATGACTGGCAACAGCGATTTAAAGATTCTACTACAACCAGGTGTTCAAAGCACTGCTTGCAAGGATGCAAATCTGATATCATCAAAAGCAGGAGCACAAATAATTCTCAATGGTCTGCTGTGTCCGGGCCATGAGCTGGTCCACTGAGTGAAGCTACTGTGATCGTCAGAATTGAGACGATGGAGTGGCATCGCTAGGACAGTGGGTCGAAATCGCCCCAGTCGTCCTTAGAAAGTTTGTTTGCTTGTCCTACCGAGGACGTTGCAGGCTTTGCTGGTGTTAAGATTCCGTCCAATTGAGGAAGAGGAGGTGCGGCAGGTACTGATCCAGGGTGCTGTGGCATGGTGGGCATGGCCTGACTAGAGTTGAATCTTGATAGGTGCTGGTGATTTCTAGGCTGGTTCCCTTGTGCGGAGTATATCTCGTAATTTGGCGATGAAAACGTAGCCTGAAATTGCGTAGGGACAGGCAGTTTACTGGGTATACTGTAGTTTGCAGGTGGTTGTAATTTCGGGGGCGGAGGCAGTGGTGTGTGCAATGGAGCTGACCGAGTGATGTTTGAACTCGCGCCCATGAATGGTGTCTGCGCATTTAGAGAACCTTGGCGTTGTGATCTTGAGGAGGAAGCAGGTATCGTCGACGCATGGGGAGATTCGGCGTTTGTCGAACGAGAGTGCAAAGGTGGTTGAGTGGCGAGTGTCTGGGAGGCCGGCGTAGTAATAGCCGGCGATGATGTTTTCTGAGGCGCTATGGAAGGAGACAATGGGGCAGCTGGCACTGAAGTCTAGACAGGTCCGAATGAGACCGACCGATAATCCTGCAGACTTTGGAACATACCGTGTTGCTACTGAAAATGCTTCCCCAGACATCATCCCAACCAGTAGCATTATTGTCAATCACAGTGTCCGCCTTCACTGTTGCACCAAGGCCACTTCTTCCAACGAGACTTTCAAAGTCCACGTTAAGAGATACACCGTTGCTGCCCGTGTCAGCGGGCGCAATACCAGAGCGGTCTTCTAAACGCTGAGAGTCACGAAGAAACTGGTCGTGTTCCTTTTCAACCCTGTCGCCTAATTTCTTGATAACTTGCATAAAACGTTGGAATTGACCGACGCTAAGTACTTGACGACAGCTTTCAGAGGGGTTAGACAATATAGAGGAAACGACATACAAGGACCTATTGACATCGCCCACAGCTGTGGTAATACCAGAGTCGCAACAGCCTCCCTGTCGACCTTGAAACCCATCGCTTCATGAACTGACAAAGTCGCCATCTGAAAAAGGTTCAAAAGCGAATCAAGGAGAGTTTATGAAATGATCACCATGACTGCAGGCTCCTTTGTGCGAATTTTAGACAGGAGAGGCACCAATTTCTGTGTCAAACTTGACTAAGTTCTCATCAGTCATGTCGCACACTAAGATAAGGAGGTGGAATGCGCACTTGATCCAAAGTTTTGACCATCGCCAAAAAGGTCACAAGAGTAGCGACTTTCACAGACAGGATCCGCGTCTTCGTAAAAACAAGCTTTGGTCGGATTGCAATGTCAACACAGTGCTTCGAAGAGTATGATGACATAGGACACACAGCAACACGAGGGAATAGAACACCCTGTACTTCAGCATAGTCAATGGTGTCACAGAGGCCAGGGACAGCTTTGAGTGCACGTTCTTGAACCTGGTAAGAATGTGAAATCAGGATAAGGTGCTGCACTTATGGGCGTAAGCCCCACCACAGCGTGCTCAGACTCCAGGGCATTGTAGACGAGAGGAAGGACATCTATGTCAAAAGTCAAGAAGGGCTGCAAATGGACATATATGACGTACGCTCCCTGAAGACATTTTTATCTGTCTTCTCTTGCAACATAGTAAGATTGTCGAGCAAGGTGAGCATATTTTGCGGAGGTTCGCGAACAGAGAACAGGGGTTTCAAACTGGGCAATACCTTCGCGGCAAATTGCACGGAGGAAAGGGACTGCGATATTACGAAAACATTAGGGAGGATATAAGGTAACAGCTGGGTATCTTTCATCTAACATGATTCAGTACAGGGTGTAACATTGAAGGAAATTGTTTGACGTACTTCCTCCAATAAAGATGGCAAAATCTTTCTCGTCCGGAGTCCTTCAGAAAACCTATCCAGTACAGTGGTCAGACCTTTCATAAAGGAGATCTTTTCCTCCCTAGTTTTAGCTGTGAAGTTCGATCGATCCAAGAAATTTAGAGTTGAAATCGGGAGTGATGAAAAGAAGGGATGAGATGGAAGACTTTCAGGGGTAGGACGAGAACCGTAATGTCGAGTAATTAACGACCGCAGAAGGACTGTAAATTACGAGGAGAATAGCATCAGATACACAAGCCCCATGGGATACTGAATTACCTTGGAGATCGCTGTCCAATCTTTCTATACCCAAAAGTGGTTTTGATGCGTTGTCGCGCAAAGCACCGAGACTACCATGTGTCTTGAAGGGGGGATCGCCTTTGGAGTGTACAGCATATAGCACACAGCCCAGGGAGTACATGTCAGAGGCTGTGACCAGCTGTTCGTCCAGGGCGTATTCGGGCGCTGGACGTCAGGTCGTTAGAAGGCCAGGTGTACAGTCCGTAAACAAGGATGTCGTACCCATGTAATCGAATGATCGCTGAACGGACGGCGGCACTCTTCCGTCAAAAGTAGGGAATTCCCATCGAGTCGCCCCGCCGCTTGCACTTTGGAGCGGTATGGTCAAGCCCAGACCAGATATCTTCCAGTCACCCTGAGATGGACAAGCCTGAGCGATGAACGGCGAAAAGAGTCTTATGACTGACTGCTGCGTTTATAAGAATGCTTTCCGGGGACAAGTTTGAATGGATTAATTTCGCGGATGTATGCAGGAATGATAGCCCTTTACACAGTTGTAGGACGCCTTTCTGGATCTGCAGCATGGAATCAACGTTTACAATTATATCAAACGGCAGCTGAATGGCGAACCTCAATTTCGTCCAGTTCAACCACCGTATTAGGGTTACTGATAGCAAGTTGTAGAGAAGCGAGCACCGGTTCCGTTGCAAACACGATTTCGCTCCTAGTCTCTTCTAGAGGTTCGACCATCTCTTGATATCGAGTATAAGTATGATATCTCAACCAAACAAAAATACATACCCAGGATAGATGGGTGTCGAAGCCTCCCTAATGCTGATGCCTAGGAAGGCATGAACAAGTGAATGACCGCGATGAAAAGAAGGTCGCCTCACCTCAGCCTTCATCACCTCAATAGCTCTCTCCTTAGCCTGAGGACCTAGCCGCTCGACATCCGGTCCCCTCTTGTCGAAGGTCCATACTGATACGTGTTTACTGGTAACTTTATGCCATGCCGATTGGACTTTCCAAAGACCGACAAAGAAAGCAGGTGTCGAGGGCGGTGGAGGGCCAAGAGAAGAGGTAGATGGTGTCGAAGGTCTGCTGCCAAAAGCTGTAGAAGACGAAGAGCCGATATTATAAGACTGGCTAATATTCGTGCGGGCAAAAAAAGATGTCGCAGCAGCAAACATCTTGCTGGTAAGTAATTGAGTGGGCAAGAAGTACATAATATAACGGGACCTTGCAAGACGCCGGGCCGGCACAGCAATTGTCAGCCGTATCTTTCTTTACCTCTATCCGTCACTAGCAATGAGATTCTTCAAGGCATTCAACCTTCTCCATCGCCGTACGAGGTCCGCTACCTTTGTTCCTGGCGGTCCGCATTGCAGTATAGGCTCGGCTGGTCCGGACGCCACTGCATCCATCTCGCTGTTTGATCTTGTCACTGCTAGGAAGCCTTTCACAGAGTTCAAGGACGATCATTGGTGGATTCGGCGTTCTCGAGATACGAATTCTTTGACTAGTATTCAGCCTTCTCTTCGGCAAGAAAACCTTCGCCTTGTGGAACTCGTCGATTTCTGGACCAGGGAGCACTCCAAGATACAGGGTCTCTTGGAAAGCTGCCACCGGAGCCTACTCCAGCAAAGCTTACTGATAACCTCGCTTGAACGCAAGGTCGTTGAAAATACTGAAGAAATTGCTCGCTTGCGAATTTCTCTTTCTCGTTGTTCAATGGCTGGCTCCAGTGTGACACCTGCTCAAGTACCTCTTGCTTCCTCACCTGCGATGACTGACCCCCAGGTCTTGGTGTCAAGATCGACAGACTCAGCTACATCTGATCAGTATTCTTCCGCTCTTCGGATGACTCTGCAAACTAGAAAAGCTCTTAAAGATCAAAAGAAGATCACCAATTACTGGAAAAACGCCGCCGTTTCTGGTGGTCATCTGGACACCGTAACGCCTTCCGTCTCAGCCATCTCGTCGATCCGTGAAGCTCTTCCCGCTCATCGACAAGCAGCTGTCGAGGCACTCATGGTCCAACGTAGCTCGGCTAGGCGAAATAATAACTTGAAGCCTGATGGTAGTTTTTCAACTGTTTCTTGCAGCGCATCCAAGGATATAATCGAGGTTCCGGCTTTCGCATGTCCTACGGAAACTATGATTACCTTGCCTCCCTCGTCGTCGAGGAGCTCCCAGTTCTCTCGTCTTGAACCCCTCGCCAGTGAATTATTGAAGCATGAAGTCAACTCTGTCTACGGATCAAATGGTGGACTGAAGCGCTTATCATCCTCCTTGTCGTTTTTGCAGTTCCATAGCTCTGTGAAGACCAATGAAAGCCTAACGCAGGCGGCCAGCTACGGCCTTAGCATTAACTCTTTTGGCGACCTGAATACTCTTTTTCAAGTGAGTGCTCTTCCAAAGCTTTTGACCATGTATTAAATATCCGAGCTAGCAAACCTTTGGCGCCCCTCATGTCTCAAGAGGCGAAAAGGCTCCTTCTCAAACTTCCGAATTCAGAGATGGTGTTCTTGTTTCTCACTACACCGTCTCTGGTTTTCCGCCATCTTCGTCAGTCGACGAACCGTTGCCTACAGCGTACTCCCAGACCTGGGTCAACATTCAAGCCGTCGAACCGAACCCCACGGACGAAACTCTCACTGGCTTGATATTGCAGCCAAATTCTCGCCAGGCGATTAGGAACAAAATGCGCTTGCGTTCTTTGAGAACGTTAGAGGCGAGGTCAGGCCGTCATCAAGACTCAGAGACCATACAATCAACCATGAAAGCCTATGAAAGAAGTGGGATTTCTGTGCCATTACCCTCTCTGAAGAAAAGATTTGTAGAGCTGCCTGTCTTTTGGAGGAAGACAGCATGAAGGAAAGGACTCTGCCGAGCATTACATGTATCAGTAGCCATATTTACAAGTCAAATCATATCAGTGGACCTAATTGACGAAAAGGGTATATGTATGAATCATTATTGCGAGGAGGGATGATATATCAACTCGAGGCTGCAGACGGAACTTCTTCGGCGGCAGGCTTTTCTGAAGAGGGAGCAGCGGGCGGCCTTCCAGAGTCACGGCGATTATTTCCTCGTCCCCGGTTGCCTGTACCTCTGCCCCTGCCTCTTCCCCGAGGACCACCTCTGGTCCAGTTACCAGAGTCAGCATTGGCACCCCCCTCAGCTGTCGTTGTCGCCTCCGAGGATTGGCCCTGCGCCGCCTCCCCAACGGAAAGTTCTGCTTGCGACTCAGCAGCAGGAGCGGGACCACCTTGCGACCTGTTGCCGACGTTCTGTCTGTGCCGGTCAATCGAGGGCTTTCCCGAGTCCCATTCACGACTTTGCACTTTGTCCAGCTTCCGCTTTGCGTTCTGATCGCGGGCACGGTCGACATCTGATTGGATCTTGCGGCTCTGAGCTTGCCTGGCACGTTCCATCTCTTGTGTCTTGCGGAAGGCCTCTTCATCGGCTTGGACGTCCTGCGGGCAGATGAGGAACCTGGAATCTGGAATAGATTGAAAGAGAAGAGACTGACCAGCCGTCTTTGTTTGATCTTTTCGTTCTGTTCTCGAATCCGAGCCATCCGTTCCTTTAGTTCCTCTTCGGACAGTTTTTCCTGAGGGATGAAGAAGAAATAAGCAACTTTCCGATCAATGATTACTGAGAACATACCCTCTGACTACCACCCGTCTTTACGCGCTCCGGGTTAACATACGGCTTCTCTCTCTCCTTGCGAGTATTATTGGTCGAGGGCGTAGCAGGGGCAGGCTGGACAGACGGCTCTGGGGCCTCATTCTTCTCATTCTTCTCCTCCGTCTTCGTGGCATCCCCTTCCTGTTTGTCCTGAACATTCAGCTGAGAGAACTCGAGCCCGAGTGCATTCGTCGAGTCCTCAGCCATCCTTGATGGGCTTGATGGTCACGGCGTGCACGGTGGTGGTTGCGGAAATAATATCTCAAACCCTAACCCCAGCAGACGTCCCGCTATAAATAAACGAATATCTTTGCGCGACCCTGATCTCGCCGCAATCTACAATCATGTCCCTCGCTAACAAACTCGCTATCACTGACCTCGATCTCAAGGGCAAACGCGTCCTCATTCGCGTTGATTTCAATGTACCCATTCAGGATGGCAAGATCACCAACCCTGCTGTATGATGTCCTGACTTTGACTGGCTTCCGATGCGGTACTTACTATCTCGTAGAGGATCGTCGCTGCTTTGCCCACCATCAAGTATGCGCTCGAGAACGGTACGAGCTAGTTCTAATGATTATACGAGCTGTGTCTGATTATTCCACTCTCGCAGGCGCCAAAGCCGTCATCCTGATGTCCCACCTGGGCCGCCCCGACGGCAAAGTCGTCGACAAATACTCCCTAAAGCCCGTCGCAGGCGAGCTCGAAAAGCAGCTCAACAAGGACGTCATCTTCCTCCCGGACTGCGTCGGCCCCGACGTCGAAAAGGCCGTCAACTCCGCCCCGGAAGGCGCCGTCATCCTGCTCGAGAACCTGCGCTTCCACATCGAGGAGGAGGGCTCCGTCAAGAACAAGGACGGGTCCAAGACCAAGGCGGACCAGGCTGCGGTGGCCAAGTTCCGCGAGGAGCTGACGAAGCTTGGGGATGTGTATGTGAATGATGCGTTTGGGACTGCGCATCGGGCGCATTCGAGTATGGTCGGCGTTAAGCTCCCTCAAAGGGCTGCTGGGTTCCTTGTCAAGAAGGAGCTCGAGTACTTTGCCAAGGCGCTTGAGAACCCTGAACGTCCTTTCCTTGCCATCCTTGGTGGTGCCAAGGTTTCTGATAAAATCCAGCTGATCGATAACATGTTGGACAAGGTGCGCTGCGACTCTTCATCAGCTGGGAATGTATTTTACTGAATCCAACTCCCTCAGGTCAACTCTTTGATCATCTGCGGTGGCATGGCCTTCACTTTCAAAAAGACCCTCGAGAACGTCGCTGTCAGTAATGACGACCCCTTTCTTCCTTCAAAAAGTCATCTCAATGACGTCATATCTTATCTCTATCTATAGATCGGCAACTCGCTCTTCGACGAGGCAGGCTCAAAGAAAGTCGGCGAGCTCGTCGAAAAGGCGAAGAAGAACAACGTCAAGCTCGTCTTCCCCGTCGACTACATCACCGCAGACAAGTTCGACAAGGAGGCCAATGTGAGTGACTCTTTGGAAACACACGTTCTTCGGCGGAATGGCGGTTGGGGGCTGATAATAATATGTTTTCTGTATTTTTAGACGGGAGTCGCGACCGACGAGCAAGGAATTCCGGAAGGCTGGCAAGGTCTCGATGCTGGACCGAAGAGCCGTGAACTGTACAGGCAGACCGTGCTCGAGGCCAAGACGATCCTCTGGAACGGGTACGGCAGATCCTTATCGTCCATGAATAGCTGCTAACGCCATGCTCTAGGCCTCCGGGTGTCTTCGAGTTCCCCAAGTTCGCAGAGGGTTCCAAGGCTCTTCTCGATGCGGCCGTCGAGGCTGTCCAGAAGGGTGCCACTGTCATCGTCGGCGGAGGAGATACGGCTACTGTCGTTGCCCAGTTCGGTGATGAGAGCAAGCTCAGCCATGTTAGCACAGGCGGAGGTGCCAGTCTCGAACTCTTGGAGGGCAAGGTAAGAATAGCAACAGTTTTTCTCAAGAAGTGCTTCTAATTTGACATATCTTTTCAGACACTACCGGGTGTCGCTGAGCTCAGCGACAAGTGACTCCCAGCGAGTCAACGACCTAAATTCTAACAAAGCATGGGCGTTATTGATAAAGTATTAATTCCGACGTTACTTGTATTAGACAGAGAGAGAGAGAAGGACAGTTGTATGAACAGGAGGAGATAAATAAAAAATGTAGAAGATCCCCGAAGTCGAAGGCGATTAATTAATAAAGAGAGAAAGCAGTTGCGGTCGATCGAGAGGTATCATGGGAGCACAGTGCAGGATAATAGAGGTTGAGAGTGATGCAGTGAAGTCTCTAAGTGATCAACTAATAACACATTCGTCCTTGGCTTGCTGTCTCGTCGGACGTGCTACGTTGTTGCGCTTGTTACCCATTCGTTTCATTTCAGTCAAGCGGTTCATGGCGCGCTTGTTGCCTTGTGCTGTGAAATAAAAGATGAGAAGGAGACTAGACGTGCAAGATAAAAAGCACGTACCAGCTGCACGCATGTACCAGCGCTTGGCAAATTCGATGTCCTGTTTTATGCCAATCCCCACTTCAGCGTAGTAGCCAACAGCGTACTCTGCTTTGCTCAAGCCTTTATTTGCTGCTCTCCTTGCCCATAAATATGCCTCAGAATCACTCTGCTTGAGCACGCCTTCACTACCCGTTAGATACCATCCGCTGAGAGCTAGCTCCGCCTCTGCGTCACCCTTTTCCGCCGCTTTTGTATACCACGCGATCGACCTACGAGGGTCGACTGGACAGGTCAAGGATCCGTATTCATAACATTGTCCAAGTTTATATTGAGAGGGAGTATAGCCAAGCTGTGCGGCTTGGGTGAGGAGACTTTTGGCGTATGCTGGGTCGTGTGGGACGAGCTGGCCAGAGGGGTCTTCGTACAGGAGGGCGAGCTGGTGGAGAGCGTGGGGGTTCTCCTCGTCGGCCTGCTCTGCGGCGCGTTTGAGCCAGCTGATGGCTTCGCGGGGGTTCTTCTGCTCGCCCAGCTGGCCGTAGAGGAGGATCATACCCAGTTTGTACATGCCAGCGGTGTCGCCTAGCGATGCGGCCTTGCGGTAAAAGGCAGCAGCTCTGCTGGGCTCCTTCTTGGTGCCGGCACCGACTTCGTTGCACACGGCAACGCGATACGAGGCAGCAGCGTGATTTTGCTTGGCAGCTTGGAGGTAGAGGTGGTAGGCACGCTCATGGTCGACCTGGAGCCCGAGGGCGCCCGTGCCATAGCAGTTGGCAAGGAAGAACTGAGCCTCGTCGTAGGCGTCGCCCTGGGTAGCTAAGCGGCGGATGACCTTGAGAGACTCGGCGATGAGGACCTCGGAGTACTTTTTAGCGCTGCGCTGGTCTGCGTGGGTGGTGCGGATGTTCTTGGCGGCGTCGATGAGGTACTTGGCATAGAGAAAGTGGGCTTCTGGATCAGGATCAGCCTTGATTCGCTGGCGGTACTGATCGATGTACTCCTTGGTGAAGGGCGGGGCGTTGAGATCGACGGCCTTGCTCTTGGCAGAGGAGGGCGCGAGGGAGGCGGAGGTGGCGGCGCGCTGGTAGGCGGGACGGGGCTCGAACTCGGGCTGGTAGGACTCGGTGGACTGGGGCGAGTACATCTGGGCAGAGCTGCCCGAGTGGCCGGACGCTACGGAGGGCGCATAGGAGCTGTAGCTGGGCTGATACTGGGTAGGCTGTGGCGCATATTGGCTGGGCTGGTACTGGCTGGGTGGTGGATAGGGAGCAGGCTGGGCAGGAGGGGGACCCATGCCGAGGACATCAGAGGCGGCGGCAAAAAGGGGATTGTAGGGGGGCTGCCATTGCTGCTGGGGATACGGGGCGTACTGCGGTGGGTAGTGCGAGGGGTCCGCGGGCATAGTGGCAGCGTGCCTCGGCTGGCGCTGGGACATGGCGGACGGGGCTCTGGGCACTGGGTCCGCCACGCTCAGCTTGCTCATCGACTCGTGCACATCGAGCGACATGGCAGAGACTCGGTGATCGTATATTCCCACGCTACATACTTCGCTTCTATTCTACCCAACTCCACTCCTCCACCGTCCGCTCGATCCGCTGCCGCTCCACTCCCCGCACCGTCCGCCGTACCTTGATCTCCCGCTCTACCGCCCGTCGCACCTCTGCCTCCGTCCCGTCTTCCCCGCTCGGCTCCTCCGTCCACTCCCGCTTCACATCCTCGTCGTCGGCCGGCCGGCGCGCCCTTACCCTTCGCGTCCCCTCCTCCTCTTTCGTCGTCAGCACTACGTCCCATGCCTTGGGCTTGAAATTGCGGAAGTGCGGGTGCTCGTCCTCATCCGGCCGTCGTCGCTTCACACCCGACACTGCATGTCGCGCTCTCCGCACCGCGCCGCCCTCTTCCGTGTCGCTCGAGTACCCCATTGCCTGCTTTACACGCCAACGCAGCTCTCGAGCCATGGCGGGCGCGTCCTTCACCCTGTCCGTCGGTATGTTCTCCTTGGCCTCCTTCTTGGCCTGCTCGCTGCCCGTCTCCAATATACGCGCCTCTGACACGAGATACTCGGACAGCGTCAAAATCCCCTCCAGCACGCGCGGAGGGAACGAAAAGCCAGAAGGCGCCTTCATGTCACGTAGGTACTTGTCTCCCACATACCAGCAAAGTCTGTAGCACGGTCAGCAAAGCCCCACTTGAACGTGTAATACCTACTTGGTGAACATGGGGAACGTAAACTTTTTCGGTACTTGCGTGTTGATTTCAATTTCACGGACTCGCAATTCTGTACTCTTTGCATCAGTAAAAGTCTTCCCAAGTTTCAGATCCACTTACGTGTGGCCACATCGTATGAGTGGAGAAAGTTGCCACCGAATACCAGTGTGTCAATGGGCGTGTGCTGCGACTCTTCAGCACAAGTTTCCAGCCAAATCACGGCCACTTACCACCGCATGTATCCAGCCGGTAGGAATTATCATGGTGTTCCCTTCCACCAGCTCCACCTTGTATACCTCGTCCGCCATGTCTCCCAGCCATGTCTCGTACTGCAGTTCACTTCCTGACCATTTTTCGTATGCCGCCAAATTCGCTGGTGTAGGCCTTATGAAATAGAATACCTGTAACCGTATGAGTATGTTTGTCAGAGGACGCCAGAACACGGATACCTTTGAGCCCTTGAGAATGTGGTAATAGACCGAAGATCCTGCAAAGTCAATGTGCCAGTCCTACTCCAAGCGTCAGCTCTATATCGAATGAAAATCGCCACGGAACACACCGTCCATGCTCCAGCAACACCCATGAGACAATACAACTGAACCTTGGGATACGCATTATTCTTCCCCTTGCGCGTGCTCGGCCAGAAATTTTCAACCCAGTCCAAGTCTCGGACGATCTTGGGCGGCAGAATCATATCTGCGAGCTCGGTGCCTGATATCTCGAGCGATATCACATTCAAGACCTTTTCGCGCTTGGACGGTTCCAGCTCGTAGTAGTCGGCCCATTTGCCCAGATTCCAGCCGGAGGCGGTGGACTGCGACGCGACGTCTTGAAGTGGGTCAGTAGCTGCTTGTCATGGGTGCCTACGGAAGACGTACCGATGACTTCCAAAGGCGTATCCTCGCCAATATACTCCGCGACATGCTCGACTGTCAAATCTTTCGGCGGCATCTTCATCCCCAGCCCATCCGGCTGCTCAATAATAATCGGCTCCCTCAGCGCATTCTCATCATCATGCAGCCACGCGTCGAGCTCGCCGCCCTTCATCCGCCTAAACGGGTCCTTCTTGATCTCCTTCGTCTCCAGCATGCGCAGGAAGCGGTTCGGGTCGGACCCCAGGCCCGAGTTGAGGTTGGCGTAGTCGCGCTGGGTGCGCTTCCGGGAGGACTTGCGCGCGGGGGTTTTGAGCGTCATTTGGCGGGAGGGGTCAGAGAGGGTGCATGGTTCGCAGTACCTGGAATGAGTGTAAATGCAAAAAAATTTTGGGAGGAATGAAGATGAGGAAAGGGGGTGATGTCATCAGAAGTCTGGACAAAGCGCAGCCATACGCACACGGCGCGACTAAACAGAACACACAGAACAGAAACTAAACACACCATTTCGCGATATTCTCCACGTCCTCCCCGTTCCCCGCACAGCGCCAGTGATACCACGTATTACAATTATCACACTCGATCCAGTTCTCCTTCCGCGAGCCGTTCATCGCCTCCTTGCTGGCGGGGGTGCACGCGGGGCAGTTCTCCGAGTCGTTCCCGCTCCCGCCGTGCGCCGAGTCCTGCGCCTCGGGGGAGGGCGACTGCGTGGCCTTTGAGGAGCCTTTGGGGGCCGGCGACTTGGCGGCGCTGCGTCCGGACTTGCGTCTGCTGGGGGCCATTGCTGGAGGGCTTGGTTGGTTGGTGGCTTGGTTGAGAGCGTTCGGAGAGTGGGAGGGCGCTGAGCTGGAAATAGTGTGGGACTCGAGGGAACGTGTGTGTTGCGCTATCATGTGATCTGGGTCGTCTATGACCGTTCCCGCCATTCTTCCGCTCGCTTTTCTCCCTTTCGTTAGATTTCGAATAAATCCCTTTCGTGCCATGTCCAGTGCAGGGTCGAACGCCTCCCCCGTAGCGGGTGAGCCTTACTGTACGCGATTTATGTCTTAGGAATGACCTACGCATTTGTCAAGGTCCCTCGAAGAAGCGCAAACTAAATGAGGTCGACGCGTCCCCAGAGCCAACACAGAAGACTGCCAAAAGTGATTTCTCTCTCCTTCCATCTACGCGCTTTCATTGTTTACGCCATCGCGTTCAGTTCATCCCTTCTTCGCCAAACGCCAACCCACCTCATCAGAACCAACCCCAGAAAGCACCTTCAAATGGCTCAAACCGCTAGGACCCACAGGGTCATGTCTGCACGGCGCCAACCTAGATCCCAAAGCCTCCCCGAAAGTCGCGTTCCTGGATTTGGACGGGACTGTGATCCAGTCGGACTTTGCGTCGAAGACGCCCAAGGGGCAGAAGCCTACCTGGGCGTGGTGGCGGTCGTTCGTTCCGGATAGGTTGAAGGAGCTGTATGACTCTGGGTGAGTACCTTCTGAACTTAAGAGTGTATAGTCTAACTGGTGCAGATACGCGATTGTGTTAATAACCAATCAAGCCATTAAACCTGCTGCTCTAACGACCTGGAAAGAGAAGATACCACTGATAGGACAGGCAGTGAGTAGTGTCCCGCCTTCCCCGCAGCTCTTTGTTTATTTCTTGCTTCTTAGTTAAGCCAAGTCCCATTCCGAATATTGGCTGCAACCCAGAAAGACCAATATAGAAAACCAATGCCGGGCATGTGGTACGAAATCGAGCGAATATTTAAAGAGGAAGGAGTGGAAATAGGTGGATGAATTCACCCACAGTGCACCTGTCTCATGCTCATCTCCTGGAAGATAAATCCAATTCCTTCTTTGTAGGCGACGCTGCAGGCCGGCAATACCCCAAGAGCAAGGGAGACTTCTCGAGCACCGACCGTAAATGGGCATTGAATGTCGGCCTGCCATTCTTCACACCAGAGGTACGATACTCTTTCCACTAACTAGCCCGACTCTTCCTGAATAGCTTGGCAGGAATACTTCCTCAAACTCCCTCGTCACGAAAACATATCCATGCCAGGATTCCACGTATCGAGCCTCCCCAATTGTCTGTTAAACCTCCTCTTGAGCCTTCATTTCTCCCCTCACTGAGGCCCATTATGCTAGTACCACACATAACACCAACTTCCTCACCAATCATACCCTCACCAAAGAAACAAGAGACAGTCTTGTTCGTAGGCTATCCGTGTCTAGGCAAATCGACGTTCTTCCGCAGGTATTTCGAACCGGAGGGATATGTGCACATCAATCAGGATACGCTGAAGACCCGGGAGAAGTGCGTGAAAGCTCTTCGGGAGAATCTAGAGGCGGGAAAGAGCTGTGTGATTGGTGAGTAGTGTTCGTACATCGTTTGACTAATTCTTAGGACGTACTGTGCAGATAATACCAATCGTAATGTGGCGACACGGAAACCTTACATTGATCTGTGCAAGGCGCATAATGTGCCCATCAGATGTTTCCTTTTCACTGGATCTGCTGAATTGGCATGGCACAATAACCTCTACCGAGCATTCAACATGCCCCCATCTGCAGCTGCAAAAGAGGTAAGCCCTTCTTTCCCTCATCCACACTTCCTAATAACCATTAACCCGTTGCAGCCTACCCGTGCGCTCCTCCCATATCTTGCCTTTACCTCATTTCGAGAGGGCTATGAGGAGCCTCAGATGTCGGAAGGATATTCTGAGATTAAGAAAGTCAATTGGGTATTTGAAGGCACTGAAGAGGAGCGACAACGTTGGTCGATGTGGCTTCAGATTGACGGTAAATGATTTCATGTATTTCTACTTATATATCCTTCATCTGTCGTCCATGGTATCTATGGTGCATATAGCCCTTATTCTATTGTATATTGGTAGTTTCTAGATAATGGACCTCGCTGCACTGTCGCAGTTGCTCTGCCGCTTTCTCTGGGGTGAGATCGCGCTGGGATTCTGCCATCATTTCATATCTACAGCGTTGAACTTAAGAAACAACCATTTAGACAAAGACGGACTAAACGCACCCAACAAGGAATTTCTTGACCGTTGCGCTCCGGAGCAGCGGCGGCTCGAAGTGAAGATGCAGGTGAGCGAAATTATTTTCGTGGTCTGCGGATTCACTTCCTTTGGCAGGCACTGGTCGTTGGTGGATACCCATCGAATAGGCAAAGGAGCAAGAAAATAAGTTGTCGTAACGGCGTGTTATCCGAGAAAGTATGTCAGCAAATGCGACCTTTTCTTTCTCGTCTAGCTGGTTGATGGACTCGATGTGCCGGCGGTAGGGCAGGACTGTCGGCAGATTGCAGTGGAGGAAATGGAGACAATAGAAATCACTTACGAAGTATTTCGAACGGCCATGTCGCCCACCATGGTACGACAGCGACCCAGTGCTCATTAGATACGACGACGCGACCACTTCCTGCAGGTTCACTGACTTCTGCGTGAGCATATTCACACAGAAGACATGGTCGACCTAGTAAAGAAGCAGAATTTAACCGCTGGTATCCTAGCCCTGAACTCGCAGGCCTACCATTTGCTCCTTGAGGGGCTTCCGAAGCGGTCGTCGTGGTTAGCGCATAGTTCTTCAGTGACTGAAGCTCTCGCGCCGGAATAGTGGGCACAACGGATAATGACCAAACCTGCCCGTGCGGATGGGGATTTGAGCATCCCATCATAGATCCCTTATTCTATCGACAAAGGGGTCAATATCATTACATGACCAGAACCGGCATAGATGAACGAACCTCAAATATCTGAACGTATTCGATCCCATCCTGCGAGCCTCTTTGCTCGTATATGCGGATCCATTCGTCAATTACCCGACCGATGTCCTCAACGGCTAAGCGAGCCATGGCCAGATCATGACGCGGATGGAAGATCACCACATCGCAAGCACCATGGACGGGCTCAACAGTCATCAGCGGATGCGAGAAGCCAGGAGCTTTGGGAGCCGGTCCAGGTAGAATAGCGGCAAAGTCATTTTCGAATGTGTGAGTTGCCTTGTAGTCAGGGTTCCTTTCACCGCTCGTTCGAGAGTTTCCTGGGCATAGATAACAGCTCGCGTCGTAGGCAGGCAGAGTCGCGGTTTGAGGAGGCTCCGTTTGACCCAGCCAAGGTCGTTTCATGCGATGCGGGGAGACCAAGATGTATTCATTGGTCAAGGGATTGACTGGAAGAACAAAGTGAGTGAACTATTTGTATCCGAGATAGCTTGCTCACATCTACGGTGAGGATGGGTGGTGGGGTCAAATTCAGCCATGACGACCCGATTCTCTTCTGTGCAGTCATTGATATTCTGAAGCTCTACTGCCGGCCCGGGAGAATTACTGGTCTATTAATAGTCCAACATACACACGATGATACGAAACGAATGTACGATCTAATTTCACTCTGCGAGTTGACGGAACTTGTCCTGGATTTCCGCGTGCAGCGAGTCAAGCTTCTGTTTAATCGCTTCTTTTCCCTGAGACGGCGACTGCAGACAAGATGGTCAGATATCAGAGATAACCATCGGGCAAGAAAACACGCTTACCTCGAATTTCATTTGAGAAAGCTTGAACATGATGTCGGCTGTCGCGTCCTTGACTTTGGAGAACGTCAAGTCGTTCTGGGTAACAGCCTTGATGGCTGCGTCATGGAAGCCGACAAAGTTTCGCAACATGCCGCTTGTCTTGTAGAAAGGACAATAACGGTCATATTCACTCATACCATTCTGCTGCAGGAAGTCATCCTTCAGCATGCGGGCCACTTCCAATGTGATCTTGTCATTCTCTCCCAGAGCGCTCTTCCCGACAAGTTGCACAATCTCAGCCAGATCTTCTTCCTTCTGCAAGATCTCCTTTGTCTTCGTCCGTAATTCCACGAAGCCTGGCTCAGTCGTTTCGTAGTGAGGCTCCAGAACCTTGGTATACTTGGAGTAAGAGAGGGACCAGTTGACGGAAGGGAAGTGCTTTCGTTGGGCGAGTTTCTTGTCAAGTCCCCAGAAGACTTGGACGATACCCAGAGTCGCAGAAGTCACAGGGTCGGAGAAATCACCTCCAGGAGGGGATACACTGCAATAATCCAGTGAGGAAAGAGCTTCTGATTAGGAATCAGATGGCTTACGCTCCGACAATCGAGACTGTTCCCTGGCGAGCAGGATTGCCAATGCAGTTCACCTTTCCAGCACGTTCGTAGAAACTTGCCAGTTTGGTACTGAGATACGCGGGATATCCTGAGTCAGCAGGCATCTCTGCCAGACGTCCGGAAATTTCACGCAGGGCCTCTGCCCATCGAGACGTTGAATCGGCCATCATGGACACATTAAGACCTTGGTCACGGAAGTATTCTGAAAGCGTAATTCCTGTATAGATAGAAGCCTCTCGAGCGGCGACGGGCATGTTCGACGTGTTGGCGACGAGAGTTGTACGCTTCATGATGGGTTCTTGCCGATCGCCGACCTCCATAGTCAGCTCAGGGAACTAGAAATAACTTTCAGTAGTGATCACCAATGACTGATACTCCTAACTGACTTCCATCAATACTTCAGCCATCTTCGTAAACGAACGTTTAGTCAACCAGACTGGAATCAAGTGGAAAAATGAATACCTCATTTCCACGTTCTCCGCAACCGACATAGACAATGATATCGCTATTTGAAAATTTAGAAAGGGCTTGCGAGATGACAGTCTTTCCGCAACCAAAGGCTCCAGGAATAGCTGTTGTTCCGCCTTGCACGCAACTGGAGTCTTGGTCAACATAGGTGATCCCGAAGAAAACAATGAAAACTCACGGGAATAATGCATCCAGGATACGTTGACCAGTCAAAAGGGGGTAATCAGCAGTCAATTTCTCTTTCACGGGTCGGGGGGCTCGAACTGGCCAAAGTTGCATCATAGTGTGCTTGGTGGTCTTGCCGTCGAACTCTGTCTCCAATACGATATCCTAAAAGGGCCTCAGTCGCGAAGGTGGAAGTTGAACAGACTGATGGCGTACATCTACTGCGTAGCTTCCTTTCTCAGCGATGTGGGTGATAGTCCCAAGTGCACGCGGAGAAAGCATAACCTTGTGGTTGTCGACCAGAGAGTTCTCATACACTCGACCGAAGATATCGCCACCAGTTATGTGGTCACCGACCTTGTTTGAAATAAGAATGCACTCGTCGCACAGTCATCAAGCGCATACCTTGAAGTTGGTTGGCGAAAAGTCCCACTTTATGCTACGATCGAGAGCTTCGGTGTTGATACCGCGAGGAATATAAATGGACTTGGAAAGATCTTGGATTGACTGCCAATTGTCAGTACATCTCTTTTAACAAAAGCGAAGAGTGCTCACTCGTAAAGGTCGTTGAATCCCATCCACAATATTTCCCATGAGACCTAAGGACAGCGTTAGATCCATGAACTACCGTTGTCCACTAAACACACCTGGACCGAGCTCAACGCTGAGCGGTTTGCCTGTACGCAGAACGGGGTCGCCTACAGTGACACCAGACGTTTCCTCGTAAACTTGAATCGTGGCCTTGTCTGCCTCAATCCTGATAACCTCTGAAATGTATATATGTCAGGAGAATATAAAACCGCCAGTAGAAGGTTTCACGAACCGCCGACAAGTTCATGGTGTCCGACACGGACGAGCTCGTACATGGCTGCGCCGATCATGTTCTCAGCAATGACGACAGGGCCCGAGACGCCGAACACTGAGCCCAGCATGCTCTCCCGGTCCTCATCTCGAATCTTCGGCAGATCTCTCTTCGCGTTTTGCAGAGCGCCTGCCATGGTGTGCAATGGTAACCAATAGCCAGTGACGCTCAAAGACCCCTTATCGGGCATCGGCAATGACCGCAGCGAGTCACGTGAGGGACGCGTACTCCATCTTGCAACCTGCTTTAATTCTGATCCTCGACTTTGTTTCTGTACTTCACTCTTTGCCTCTTAGAAATGCCTCCAAAAGCGTACGTGGCCGTCTTCTCTGAGTAACTTACTTTCTGACTCTCTATCACAGTGATTGGGAGAAATGTAGGTCTTGTCGGCACTAGTAGCGGGCCAAAGCTGACCGCGTCTACAGACGAGAAGAGAATCGACAACAAGGAGGATGAGAAGATAGTCGGTGCGTTGCTTCAAGTGTTCAAGTGGAGCTACCGTTCACCATTCATTCATTCGACCAGCTCTCGACGACAGTGATATCCAAATTCTCAAGACCTACGTAAGCCTCTTTCGCCATATGCAATGCGTCAATTCACGATCCGTTTGCAGGGCCAAGGTCCATACGCGGGGAAGCTTAAGGATGTTGAAAAGGATATAAAGGAAATTCAGAAGCGCATAAATGAGAAACTCGGTACGTTACCTATAATTTACTCTCTAATTCTATGCTTACGTGAGTCCAGGCGTCAAGGAGTCGGACACTGGGCTTGCTCCTCCCAACTTGTGGGATCTTGCCGCAGACAGACAAAGAATGGGAGAAGAACATCCTTTGCAGGTCGCCCGTTGCACCAAGATTATTCCCAAGGACCCTAAACTTGCCGAGGCAGCGAAATCCGTCAACGCCCCTGGAGCCCTACAAGGGCAAAAGGGAGCAGATGAACAAGACAAATATGTCATTAACATCAAGCAGATTGCTAAATTTGTTGTCGGACTTGGCGATCGTGTGGCAGCAACGGATATTGAAGAGGGGATGCGCGTTGGGTGAGTGCAGAGACTCGCCTCCACATGTCCAATTGACCAAGTCATTCCAGTGTGGACCGTACTAAATATCAAATCCAAATACCCTTACCTCCAAAGATCGACGCTTCTGTCACTATGATGCAAGTTGAAGAAAAGCCCGATGTTACATACTCGGACATTGGTGGCTGTAAGGAACAGATTGAGAAGCTTCGTGAAGTCGTCGAAACCCCTCTCCTCTCGGTATGGTTTCTCTCCGTCATCTTTTCAATCCTCACTGACATGCATGTAGCCTGAGCGATTTGTCAATTTGGGTATCGATCCCCCGAAGGGTGTGCTTCTCTTCGGCCCTCCAGGAACTGGAAAAACTCTGTGTGCCCGTGCAGTAGCCAATCGTACAGATGCCACTTTCATTCGTGTCATCGGCTCCGAACTGGTACAGAAATACGTTGGCGAAGGTGCACGAATGGTCCGGGAGCTTTTCGAGATGGCCCGAAGCAAAAAGGCTTGTATTATATTCTTTGACGAGGTCGACGCAATCGGTGGCGCTCGTTTCGACGATGGTGCTGGTGGCGACAATGAAGTGCAGCGGACCATGCTGGAATTGATTAATCAACTGGACGGTTTCGACCCTCGAGGAAACATCAAAGTGTTAATGGCTACCAATCGGTATGTGTCGTGTCATTCGCACTGAGCTGCAAGCTGATCTATTGCCAGACCTGATACCCTTGATCCCGCTCTCTTAAGACCGGGTCGTCTTGATCGACGTGTCGAATTCTCTTTACCGGACAACGAAGGTCGTGCGCATATTCTTCGGATACATGCGAGAAGGTTGGTATCATGCTTACCTATCCCACTTCTCATGGCTGACTCTCTACTAGCATGAGCGTTGAGAGGGATATCCGTTTTGACCTCATTGCACGATTATGTCCCAACACAACGGGAGCAGAATTACGCTCTGTGGCCACAGAGGTATGTCTTTGGTCGTTCCTTTTTCCCGCTGGGATACTCAAGAGTTCGTAGGCTGGTATGTTCGCTATTCGCGCTCGTCGAAAGGTGGCCACGGAACGTGATTTCCTGGATGCCGTTGAGAAGGTGGTGAGGCAAGGCACCAAATTCTCCAGCACGTAAGTTGGATCTTTACTATGTCATTCCATTCGCTAATAGCACCTCTCCAGGCCGTTGTATCAAGTGTACAATTAGTTTATCCATTATTTTTGCATTGGTCGACTGTATAATGTATATCGATTTCATCGTAATAGTTGTCTGAGGCTTGAGCTTGATCCGTCGGAGTCTGTAGGCATCACTGCCCAATTTGTTAGTCGTTTGCCCCTGTCCATGACTCGTTCACCAACTCCCATGTCGTGACAAAAAAACACTCTGCGACTAACGTTTCTATTGCTTGAAGTATGTCCGTAGCCTTGAGATGGGGGCGCATGAGCCCTCGGCTTCTTCTGCATGCTGCTTGTGGCCAGCGATATTATCATCGACGCGCACCGGAGCCAACTTCTGCTGAAATGCGGGCTCTCCTGGCAAGATACGAGTCCATTCCACCTCGCCCACTCAATTTGGCACAATTGCTATCCTTCGGTCGGCCAGTCACAGCGCAGTCCGTCCTGTCTTCCGGGACATATGCCCTGTCGGAACTTCCTAGAAGATTGGCGACACGGGTCAAGTCCTTGGAAGCCCTTCCATTTATCGTCGGCACAAATCCCTACGTCGCTAAGACACTGAAAGCGTACAAAGACAGCTTTAAGTTTCTAGCAACCTACCCACCTGTGACGAACCTCCAAGAAAATGCAGAATTTGTTGGCCATCTCGCAGAGCTCGTGCAACGGCATGCAAATGATATACCGACTATGGCCAAGGGGTGCGCCATCCCCCTGACATATAAATTCGTATCGGGGTCTCATTCTGAAATAGGTTCCAGGAATGCTCCAAATATATGTCTCCTGCAGATATCAGCGACTTCCTCGACGGAGCTATTCGCAATCGAATTTCTGTCAGGCTCATTGCAGAGCAGCATATTGCCGTTTCTCAAGCGCTAGACTCTCCGAGCAACTCTTCCCGAGTGGGCATCGTGGATATGAATTGCTCTCCTGCGGCAATGATCAAGATGTGCGGATCGTATGTGGCGGAACTATGCGAGGCAACTCTCGGCGGCAGCCCAGCAATACAAATCGACGGTTATACAGACGCTACATTCGCGTAAGTACCTAAGTTGATACTTCTGATTGGTTTGTTTACGGTGGTCTTTAGCTATGTACCTGTACATCTGGAATATATGTTGACGGAAATCCTCAAAAACTCGTTTCGAGCAACTGTTGAACACCATTCGAGGTTGCGTAAATCTGGGTCCTCGCTGAGTTTCCCTCCAGTGATAGTCACGATTTCTCCTCCGACGCCTGGACCGAGCCTCGCAGGAGGAGAGCCTTCTTATTTATCTATGCGAATACGAGACCAAGGAGGAGGGGTTCATCCAGCAAATCTGGCCCGTATATTCTCATATGCATTCACAACGGCTGGGAGAGGCTCAGAATCTAACGACGATGGGGGTGGCCCCTACGCAGCACAGCACATAGGAGGTAGCGCTGCGATTGATGGCGAAGGCGACAGCAGTGATCATTCACTCTTTGGCGAGGTGACCGGAAAAGGACTGCAGACAGGGATGGGGACGATAGCTGGGCTTGGGTACGGCCTGCCCATGAGTCGGCTTTATGCAAGGTAAGGAAGGTTCTGTATCACAATCCATAAAATCAAATTCACTCCTTTGTTGGTAGGTATTTCGGAGGATCTTTGGATTTTTTCTCCCTAGAGGGATGGGGTAAGTCTTTCATCCCTTATGGCTGTTGAACTGTGATGCAGAACGACCATCCAGGAAGTGACGTGTATTTGAAACTCAGGTGCTTGGACGAAGCTGGAGACGCAAAAATTTGACCCGCTGTGAGTCCGAGCCAGGTCTCAGCCCATGCACGGGGATCCCTTAGTAATTAAATTGAAGTAGGTATATCCACGAGCATGAAGGAAACATTGCTTTAAGAATGCAAATTATAAGTACTCTGAAAACCATGCGAAGTAACAGGAGATGTGCAAAGCGAGAAACTGGAGTGAAATACAGCAGCAAAATGCTACAACATAGAGCTCAAGAAAGAAAGGGCAATCTAGTCATGCCGCTACCTGTGTGTTGACTGAACGAGAGGGGTCAGTACTTTGCCGCTCCGCAACGTTGAAGAATTACTACTCACAGAGTACCCGCTCAGGGTCCGGCTGGAAGAGAAAGATAAGCTTTGAGACTGAGATGAACGATATGAACGTGAAGTCTGTGAGGTGCTTGAGATCATGGACTGAGAGTGGGAAGCGTTCGGAGTTGACGGCCCGTTGGTGGCAATCGTTCTCGAAGAGCGAGCAGTAAGGGGGGTCGGAGCACTTATGAGAGACTTTTTAGGCGTCTCAGTCACTTGCTTACGGATGCTCAAGCTTGATGAGGAAGATGCGGGCTTTGTGGTAGTCGCTGTAGGTCGGGGTCTACGACCTGCAGTGATAAATGGGTGCCGCATTGCAGCTTGAGGCTTCATCCTCCGTTCCGGATCCCAAACAAGACATTTCGCAATAAAATCGATGAAGTCCTCATCATTGGTGCGAAGGACCGAAGCCAGTGTCTTGGAACCTGGGCGACGTTTTCGGCCTTTGGAATTGACGATAGGCCTGGGAGCCCCGCTGGAATCTGCAGCGACTTAAATAACCTGAATAAACTATCATATATTCATGACTTACCAAAGAACAATTTCCGTCGAGAGCTGCGGTTGATGAAGTCCTTGTCGGGGACTCCTAGCACCTCCATGATACAAGCCAACTGTTCTTGCTCGTTCTCTCCTGGGAAGATAGGGAACCCTGTATACAGCTCGGCAAGTATACAGCCAAGACTCCACATGTCGATGGCCATGTGATAATTCATCCCAAGGATCACCTCAGGAGAGCGATAGAAACGACTCTGGATGTAAGTGTAGACTGTCAAGGTTCTTATCAATAAACAATCCAGCTAGAACAGTGTTGATATACAGACTTTTCTCGTGTTCGAAACAACTACTCCCGAAGTCGATAACTTTAATCCCGCTCTTTGCTGGATGGCGTAGAAGTACATTCTGAAAGTGTGAGGCATGAGCTAGTGCGAGTTATCAGTCAGAAAGAACGGACCTCAGGTTTAAGATCACAATGAACGATGCGATGATGACGCATAAGGGAAAGGGACATTAGCATTTGACTCGTGAATCGACGAATCAGAGTTGTTGTGAACCCAACAAAGCCATTTGCCTTAATCAACTCGTATAAGTTGATACTGAGGAGTTCCATAGCAATGCACAAGTGATTGCGGAAGTAGAAGTGCTCCGTCATCTTGATGACATGGTGTTTCTCGTCTGCGTCCTGTGGCAGACGCGTCAGAATAGTTCTCAAGAAAAAGACAAGACTCATACCCATTTTCGAAGGTTATCAAGGATCTTGATCTCCACAAGGGCTTGATGATGGAACCTCTTCTTATTCCGGATAACTTTAACTGCTACCGATTCACCAGTACAATGGTCCCGACAAGATAAGACCTGGCCAAATGAGCCTTTCCCCAATGTGTCAAGAACCTCATAGCGGTAGGCCAGATGGTCATGATTGACGACAAGGTAATCTCCGCGCTCATCGTCGTAACCATAATTGCGCTCTGATTTCTCCATGACGGCTGGGTTTTTTCTGCTGTTGGCACCTATGCAATAGACCTGAGGGTAGTCAAGGATCTCCTTCTTTTCAAACTCTGAAAGAGCCTGTGCTTGAGGGCCGTTCAAGATGCCTGCAAAAGATTGTTAACTCAGAACGATGGCGAAAACTGGAAAAGGTCGCTTACTGGCCGGGGAAGAGGGCCTGCCAGGAGGTAGGGGTTCAGGGAACTTGAGCATCTCGTCTAACTCTTCCTGGCTTGCCCCAGACGCCACTTTCTTTGCATGCTGACGCTTGATGTATTGGAGCATTTCTTCATCGCCAAGCAATTCCTCTTCGTCGACTGAACTAGGTGCTGGAGAAGGTGTCGAGAGCGATTGTCGTGACGAGGAAGGCGAGCCGGTAGCTTGATGGACTGCATTGGAAGTCGACGCTTTGACGCTGCCTTTCGGCGCAAGGAGTTTCAATTTGGAGGGAGAGAGAACCGAGAATCTATGATGGGTAGATGGTTCGGCATGCGTGGAAGTGGATAATGAAGTAACAGAATTCGTGGAAGATTTTCGTAGGCCAATAAATGACACAGAATCTCGATTGCTCTTACGAGAGGTGTTTGTTGAAGGTGCGGCAACAGATGTCTGGCGCGGAACACGTGACGTGGAGGCGGCTGGCGAACCATGCGGCTGGCGCACCTTCGGGGTCGCACCGTCTTCACTTTCTATAACGCCAAATTCATTAGCGACAAAGCTTGTAGGAGAAGCATTTGTCGACGAAGCAACAAGCACGCTGGTGCGCCTTGTAGCTAATGCGGATGACGAATTTTTCAGAGGCGGAGAGGGTATAGCAGATGTTCGACTGGATATGCGAGGTATCTTCGTTGGAGTTTCCTTGGGTAGCCCAGAGTACGAGTTTAACGACGATGAAGGTGGATCTCTACTTTCTTTCAGCGTCTGTGAGCTACTCGTTCCTGTGGTCCCTACAGACGGCGAGCCAGCAATGGTGGGTAATTGATTACGTGATCGTAAGGAACTGTCAGATTGCTTCTGCATCGAGCTGACTGTCTGGGACGTCGCGCGAGACGATGACGACGCCGCTGGGGTTCGGGCGGAATTTGACGCCACGGGATTGGGACCGCTTGACTTCAGCTTTGCGACTCGCTGGGCAGTCACAGGTTCCAAGGCGGACATTTGCATCGGAGGCAGATTGACGGGCGACTTGGGCTTCCTTGGATCCGCAGAAGACAAGGTCTGAAGAGTGGTCAGTAATTCAGACTCGAAGATCCTAAGAATACAAGTGATTACTGACCTTCCCTCTCTTTCTGTTAATGATCACAGATATGCGGCTCTCGCTGCGGTCTTTCTCTTCTTTCTTCTGGCGCTCCTTTTCAGCCTTAGCTTTCTCCTTTTCAGATTCCCGAGCAGCATCCTTGGCCCTCTGAAGTTCCTTGGCAGCATCTTTGGCGTCCGCGTGAAGACTCCTTCGCGAACTGGACTTCAGCAAGGAGGGTAGGCCTAAGCTCAACATAGATTTCTTGTGAGAAGAGCCAGGCGTTGAGGTCGAGATGGAGCTGTAGTCATGGACAGGAGATACACTGGGCTTCACGAGTGGCTGAGGGATCGAGACACTGTGCGCCCCAGGCGAAGTCGATGAGAGAGCGCCATTCGTAGGTGGTGGCATCTGCATGCTTTGAGACGACGACCGACGGAAGAATGGAATGGAGGACGGTGTCAACCTCTTAGCTTGTCCAGACCCACGACGCATAGATGATGTAGGGCTAAGAGCACCTGTAGGCGGCGGTGGGGCAGCAAGGGCAGAAGTGGTATGGTTGGTACTGGCGCTTGAACCTGTCCCAGGCCTACTTGTCAGAACGGGAGCTCGATCGGGAGTTCTACTCTGATTCTGGGCTTGTGCGGACGCCTTAACGGAGCCAACAGAAGACATGGACGTCAAAGATCCTGCTGAAGCCATAGCCTCAGGCTGATCGGGCGACCAAGGACCTTTGGCGGACGACAAGGACGCCGGATGGTCTTTGGACGTAGATCTTCGTAATTGTGGACCAAAAGTTACAGATCGTGGACTCAAAGGAAAAGATGATTTTTGACTAGAAGAAGAGGAAGGAGAGGAAAGCTTGAGATTAAGTGCATTCGAGAAGCTCCATTTCTTTGAAGGCGTTTTCAAGACAGCAGGAACAGACTCGTTAGCAGATGAATAGTGTTGACTCTCTCGATGTTCAGAGGAAGCGGGAGGAGAAATGATGGGACTGGAATAAGGCGGAACCTCAAGAGAAATTGTATGATTCGGCTGACTGTCGTGATTGGATGCTTTGTCCTTATCGTCAGATGGCATAGACGGAAACGCTAGACCTGAAGAAGTGCCTGGTGGAGAGCGATATGATGACAAGTCTTTGGGTAAAGGAGGCACAGGCGGCACGTCTCCTTCGTCGTTCGTATCACCATTAAGAGCAAGAGAAGCAACCCGATCTTTGAGAGCAGCATCCGTGGAGTGGACACTAGAAATGTCGCTACCCGCGCTGTTCCTTCGGCCTTTACTTGAGGAATGCCGACCTGAAGTGTTAGACATCGAAGTAACGCTGGTAGCTGCCGACATAGAAGCAGAGTCTCGAGAACTGGGCGTACTGGCGTAAGTCGTCGAAGAAGTCGACCCGCGCTTAGGGGTGAAACTAACTCTGACGCTCGACTTCTTTGGCGTCTTGTCCACAGATGGCTGGCTTTGCTGCTGCTCGTCGCTACTTGTCGCAATAACGGAGGTCTCCCCGGCTTCCACACCCACGTCTCCTCGATCTTTCAAGTTGCTGCTACCGCGCTTCGACTTCCCCGAGTCGGAAGCACTGAGGCCTTCCCACTGGCTGCCTGATTTACTAGCCGGCGTACTCGGTCGGCTTGAATTAGATGGTTGACGGAAGCTACCGACGCTTGCACGGGCTCGTGCGCCTTTGCCAGTAAGACCATCCAATTTGCGCAGCGCCTCCGCCGTGGCTTCATCATCAAGCGCTGACCAACCTTCTTGCGTACCACGAAGAAGTGAGTGAGCTACGCTGGGAGATGAGTGAGCCTGAAGGTTATCTTTTGATGACCGATGCAACGATGAAGGTTGGGGAGGATTCGTGCTTGCAGTATTTCGTAGGAACTGCTGAATGGATGAAGAGGATGGAGACGGCGGAAGGTGAGAAAAGTCAGTGGCATGAACTCGACGTGAATGTACATTGTCATTAGGGTTTGACGAAGTTGAGCTTGCGGACGTTTGCCTAACATGGCGTTCTGAAGTTTTCACCGTCAAAGGTGTTGCCTTCACATTGCTCTGTATCGTCAACCCGCTGCTTTCACGCCTTCGATCCTTGCCTTTGGTATCCCTAGCCGATGACCCAAGATTGAGGCTGCGATGTCTACGGGCCTTATCATCTTTGGGCTTGTCCTTCGTGGCGGAAGCAGGACTGGCATACTTGGACACCAGTGAGCCTGTTTGGTCCATCTCGAATTCATCGGAAGATCGCTTCCTGGCCTTTCTACTACTCTGATTGAAGGAGGTAGGTGGCGAAGTTGGAATGTTTTTGTCGGGCATAGCGGAGCGTTCCGAAGCGCGCGAAAGCTTAGGGGTGTCATCCGAGGCCTCAGCCATGACTCTGGAGACTTCTGCACCGGAGGGCTTTAGATTCCGGGGATACAAAATCTCTTCTCCCCCGCTTTCATCAGCGATAGATGGACGTTGACGTATCGTGCGTGGTAGATCCTGTAACATCGAGACCTAGTACTGCGATGAATTGGGGCCCGAGAAAGCAAAAGAATGTACGTACCTCTTCCTTCTCAGAGGATTCGCCATCAACAGCTTCGATAGTCCAGGGACTATCAGGCTGATCATCTTCTTCAACGTTGTCCGGAACAATGACACCATAACCTTCGATCTCGACCTCTGGAGTATACTCTTCGCGAGGCTGATTTTCGTCCTCTCGTGCCCAGCGGGGCGTGGCGAGTTCGCCAACCCCGACAAGGCCGCGCCTGTCGATCATTGCTGGGTTGCGTGCCGGCGTGACAGGTTCGTTGAAAGGCATATGATCGGGCGTGGTGCTGAGATACACGGGAGCGGGAGGAACGGGTGGAACTGAAGAGTCGGAATCGGACTGGATTCCAAAGTAATATGGATCGAGAGAGGACGTGGCGGAGTCGGGACGCGAAACTTGAGTCTCTAATTCGGCTGAAGTGTCCTGAGGCAAAGAGACGTGGAGGTTGAAATGCTCATGCTGGGGGTTCGTGTCGGGGAGACTTGGGGCTGCGACCTGGTGCGCGGCGTGTGTGTGCTGGGAAAGCAGCTCGCGGCCATAGCGAACTTCGCCGTCAGAGACGGCCTTCCTGCTCTCGTCGGGGATGCTGAGAGGCTCTGGACGATCTCGTTTCTTCAATGAGGCATTGCGCGTAGATGAGTGACCGATACGAGGAGATGGGGGCGCCGACATGGAGACGGCAGAGAGAGAAAGGAAAAGAAAGAAAGCAGAAAAAGAGAGAAATAGAAAGAGAAATAGAAATGAGCTGGGCTGGCTATGGCGGATGTGTCTGGCGCGCAACAGCTTTGTTGGCTCACCTCATGTTGCAAGTTTGCCTCTGTTTGGCCATGGTGGCAGATGCGCCCATTGTTTTATTTTATTTTATCTATCTACACATCGTCCTCTCATCGTCCCTAAACAGATCGTCCGGCACAATGCAGGTCTGGATGTCCTCGATGGGCATCATGTATTGCACATATGCCGGAGAAGCCTGCACCTCAGCGGGTGCTTTCGTCCTCGCTCGCTCTTCCATCTTCCGGCGGTGCCGCTCCTTGTCCCGCGCACTTTGCTCTGCTCTGCGGCGCATTTTCGCCTCGTACTACATCGTGTCAGTATAGAGTCCTCGTCCATGCAATGTAAAGTACCTTTTGTCTCTCACGCTCGTCCATCTCCTCGACATTCTTCGCAGCCACCTTCTATTGGCGGGTTTAGCAGCTAGATGTGGAGTCCGCTGTATCACTTACTGTTTTCGTTTTCTTGACATTCTTTGGTGGTAATGGCCTGCTCGTCGGTTTCGCTGTCTGCCCACGAGGCGCTTCAGGCCTAGTTTCGGTCTTGGCGCGCTCTTCTTTGAGGGGCGTATCAACGTTTTCTACTTTTGCTGCCACCGACATCTCGTCGGGGCCATCCGCTTGTCGTTCATTTGTCGGATCCTGCAGCTTCACATCTACACTCGTCTCATCAGATGGCCTGTCCTCTGGCCGTACAACCCCACTGGCCACATTGCGAGGTTCTTGCTGGAGGTCGCCTAAAGTACCCTTCTCGGCAAGTTTGGAGTCTTCTTCTTTCGGCTGTGTATCAGTTTTGACTTCTTCCTCTTTCCTTCCCACTGGAGGCTCATTCACCACTTCTGGTTGTACTCGGTTTTGCGATTCTGCCTTGAGCGCCGCCTCTCTCTCTGCCTTCTTAGCAGCGCGCTCCTCTCTTTTCAGTCGATTGATCCTTGCGCGCTCCTGCTCCTCAGCTATGCGTGACTCTTTCTGTTGAGCGAGCTCTTGTTGTTTAAGTGCCTTTTTTGCAGCAGGGGTTAAGCCTGTTTCCGGTGGGACAAATCCTTTCTGCCGGGTGATGTACGTTAGTTCTAGAACGTTATCAGATAACGTCAATGAAATCACCTTTGTCAGTAAAACTTCTCTGATCTCCTCCGATAGATTGTCCTGCTTCCAGCATTTTTCCACGTCATGCGTCGTGGCGTGCTTAACTAGAAGTTCCACCATGGACGGCACCCCACTTTCGACTGCAAGTTGCAGTGGTGTGCTCCCGGAAGGCGCTGCCTTGGAAGGATGGTAGCCTTCAAAGGATCTGCCATGCTCCATAATAAACTTGACCATCTTCGTATTCCCAGCCTTGATCGCTGCGTGAAAGGGGGTGAGCTGACTCTTGTTCAGGGCGGTATGCTTGGCACCTTTTACGGCAGGTGAGTCACAGAAAAACAGGGCTCGAAAACGTGGTCACCTCGTTCCAGGAGGAACATGACAAATGCCTCATCACAGCGACAGGCGGCCACATGCAGTAATGAATCGAACTGCAGCGATTCGCTGCTTGCCTGCTTGGGACGTTTTCTCGGGGTATTAACGTCGAGATCGTTTTCCAGGATATACTTTTTGGCGGCAGATGAATCCCCTGCATAGACGGCCTGAAACGGCACACGACACTGAGCTCTCGACCCAGAAAAGGCAACACCGACTCACTTGAAAGGCGAGATCTATGACATTGGCTCGGCGATTGCTCTCAGCTTGCCGCTGCTTTGCCTCTCGCTCGCGTTCCCTCTTTTCTTCCTCGATCTCGGTTTCTATAAATACCTTGAGCTAATAATAAAGGGATTTGATGCAAGGGCGAAGCACCTAGCTCTTTGAGACGTTTTTCGTACTCCTCACTTTCCTTCTTTTGGCGTTCAATATTTCGGGCGTGCCGTTCCTGCGAGTCTTCTGGGTCAAAGAAGACGGTGAAATAGCCACCAGCATGCCGAGAATGCTCATAACGGTAGCCTTGATGATATCTGACATGAGTCGCCTGTGTCTTCATATAACTTTTTTTGTCGACGCACGTTGTCCTCTGGCCCGGGAGTACCGTCCGAAGAGTGTCTCTGAGAACATGAACCTGGATGGAGCATAAGAGAGATCCCACAGGATAGGAGCAGATGGGCGCACATATAGAACTCGTAGAGGGCATCTTCGTCGAGCGGGATGTCATCGTCGTCGAAGGCGGGAGACCGGCTCCATGCGGGATTGTCGAAATGCCTCTGGCAGATATCCCATGCCGCACCGATCTACGGGGCCGACGTGGTGAGAAAAAGCGAGGCAGAGGCAGATTGACAGACCTGCTGGAAGCGTTGGGTGGCCCCGGGGTCGCCGTGGTTGCGATCAGGATGATGGAGGAGTGCCTGGCGCTTGTACGCCTGGGTGGCGGTGGCGAGATCAGCATCTGGGTCGACGCCCAAGGTAGCAAAGGCGTCGAGGACCTGTTGTCTGAGAGCCATTGCTTAAAGAGACGCGTGACTGCGACGCGCCTATATGCGCGGAGTTGGCGGAGTGTGATGTCGAACAGCAGGCTGGCCGAGTGTGCTGCCGATTAATGAAATCGCTGTTCGTCTACGTCGCAGGGCAAAGGTGAGGTTCTGCGGTGAGCAACGCTGCTGCAACAGCGAAGCTGCAATTCGGCTGAACGCGAAGGCAAGGTTTATGTCAGCGCCTGTCTGAGCCGAGAATCTTGTTGGCATTCTTGTCTCATGCCCACCGTCGACGAGAAAAGCCCAGACGGTGAGGACCCTCTGGAACCCCCGTCTCAAGACTTATCCTCTCTGCATCCGGCTGCTCTCTCTGGAATGCAGATGCATGTCTACCCTTTCCCCAATGCTCTCCTTCCCTCTCAGCAACCTCTTCGTGCGAAGCGCAGGCAGGTCAAGAACGCCTGTACCCACTGTCAGAAGGCCTGCAAAAAGTGCGACGACGCCCGTCCCTGCCTTCGCTGTGTCAAGTACGGCATCTCAGAGGAATGCGTCGACTCCCAGAGGAAGGAGCGTAAGAAGGGCGTGAAAAGGGGCCCTTACAAGAAGCGCGATGGAAAAGGTGTGTCCGCCGTTCCCCCCAGGACGGTGGCGTTGCTCCTTCGCCTTCTACTGTCTCTAATTTATCTTGAGATCGCGCAGGCAGCAGTGTCAACCGTGCAGACACGGCAACTACTGTCTCAAATACTCTCACCCCAGGTGGACCGCCTGTCCCAGGACCTTACTTGCCGATTGGCTATCATCCAGGGCTATATGGTCAATACCCCAAGTCGGGGGACTCACCACCTTCATTCAATCCACCATATTTTCTGGCTCCTCCCCATATTCAGCCCGAGCTGCCTAGTCCCACGGACGCTGATGGCCAGACCTTCTCCGCCAATGGACTCTATGAACAACCTCCTCTCCTTGCCTCCATGCAATATCAAACTACATACCCCATTTCTGAGTCTGATGGGGTCCCTTCATCACCTCAGTATCCTGTATATGCCAAGGCCCCTTCAGATGTTGAGCAGGGTGAAACCGTTGATGGGGCTGATTCCAGGGAAGAGGAGCAGGAGGATGCTAGCAAGGTGGACTGACCATGATGGTCTGTATTATTTCCGAATGTACCATGCTATTTTCATGCTCCCATGTATTCATGAATATCCATATGCTGCTGCCTTTGACTACGATTGTGTGTAGGATCTCACAAACAATTGATAATTCAAAGTCTGAGGTATCATTTATGCCAACAAGCCCAAGGTCTCCCACACTGAATCTCTACATTATTTCCTACATTCTATGGCTTTGAGCCTGTCGGTCACCTGTGCCATAGATGGACGAGAGGTAAATTCTTTCGCCCAGCAGCTGCACATCAAGTTCCATAACTCGTCTGACAGCCAAGTTCCTGTCAATGTCTCGGGTCGCTGGGGGATCTGCTTGAGTACCACAATGTGACGAATGACGGCTGCTGTACTTTTGCAATCCGCAAAAGGGCGCTTCCCGGTCAGTAATTCCAAGATTGCCATCGCATAAGAGTATGTGTCGGCTTCCATAGACGGGCTCTTTCCTTCAATCAGTTCAGGGGCCATCCATCGAGCACTCCCTCCAGCTGTCAACGTCGCCGATGCACTTTCCTCGGTAACTTCTTCGATGATTTTCGACATTCCAAAGTCGCAAATGCGAGCCTCGCCCTGGTGAGGAATTTCAGTGCCAGATTGAATATTAATATTGTTGTCACTTTGCTCACTGTCGTCGATACCAGGATATTGGCCTGGATGGACGATTAGCATCATCAAGTAGGGCAAAAAGACGTGATGGCATACATACACATTTCACTGTACAGGAAAGGTCAGCTATCACGGACAGCCTGACATCTATTACACAACGTAGACGCTCACTATTTCCATGGATTATTTTACAAGAGTGAAGGTAAGCAAGTCCTTCGGCTGAACCGCGAATCTGGGTGTTCCGTCAACGATAAAGGTCATGAAACGAATACAAACAATTACCAATGGAAGTCGATCAGCGTCCGGATGCATTTTGACATATCTACCTCAATTCGTCGATCCTACGGTACGTCGCTCAAAATACATCTAACTTACTCCAAAACATTGCCGTTTTCTTGCCACGGAGAAACCTGCGAAGCAGTTTGAAAGAGAAGGTTTCGCTTAACATGTCCTACTTACAATATGAATGTGCTGGCCAAGATCAGTCACAATTCCGTAGAACGGAAGAATGTGGTCATTCTTTAAATTCGCCCACATGTTGATCTCGTTCTCAAAGCGCTATCGAAGTATACTCAGCACCATTGCAATAGGTCTATTCCGACCTACTCTTCTTGCTCTCGGGTCTGATGCCCTGATGTTCCTTAGTGCCTTTAAAGCGACCTGAGATTGACACGTTTGGTCAGCCCAAATCCTTCGACAAAAGCCCAGTACGACCTTTTCCTCGCCAAGCCACCGACCCGTCCAAATATCACTGTAAGTTCCACCTGCTACAGCCAAGTCTCCGGTCCGAGTGACCTCACCGTTCAAGACTTTGATTGTAGGTGGAATGCCTGTCTCTCGATGCAGATGTATCAGCCCCCGTTGGTACTCGAGATAACGTTGGCTGTCCTGGATATCAGGAACCGGAGAGGTAGTCCGAGGGAGTTCCACGTTATTAGCATTGATGGTGTTCAAATCCCTGAGGTGACGTAGTTCCTGATGATAAAATCAAATCTCCGAGTCAATGTTGAAAGTAGGGATCGAAGCAGAAGCGAGGACACACCTCCTGTCCAGCTGCCATGAATTGTTCTGCTACATGTTGGCCCGCACTCTGTAGTTCGATAATTTGCTCAGTTTCTGACCTTCTGCTCAAAACCTGGTGCAACAGGTCACGAAGCTCCGCCGTGTTGCTACGCATGGTATCAGCGATTATCCGTTGGGCCGAGTGCAGGCTGATCGCTGCGCTGAAAGACTGGGGTCAGAGATTAAAGTCACTACAGGGAGTGTAATTACTTGATCTGTCGTGTAGGGGATGTTCGATAAAGAAGTCACTGTGCAGAGTAAGGGATGGACAAGTACATGAAATAATTGCATTGCGGTGTCAAGTTCAGCATCGGAACGGTCAAGGCCTTCTTTGATGTCTCCATTCTTTACTAGATGTAAGGATGCATGTATCAAGTGCTATTTGACTAATTGAGGTCAAAGAAGAAGTACACTTACAGAAAGTCACGACGGCATTATAATTCGACCATTTTTCTGCCCGCTTCAGAATCTTCTCTAGTGTCCTATTGTCCAACGACAATGGGATTTAAGAGAGTATCTAGAAATGCATAGACTCACGGCATCAGCTGGTCCAATAACTGCTGCAGGTCCGAGCCCTCCAGTGTCTGAGCCTGATCATTCAAAGTGCTGAGTATCTGTACACATTTCAGCGAAATTTGTGTTGTCCTTTGCTACGAAAGGACAGAGAAAGGTAATTTTGACACCGAAATACAGCCGCATTCATAAAGAGGCATACTTTGTGGACCTTGACTTCGCGGCACGTCTTGACGATCCTATCAACCACAACAGCTGCGACTCCGACGAAGGGGACGCCGCATAGAGAACCTGCAACATTCAGAGCATCGTTAGCGCTCTCCGCTACTCTCAGCATTTTGGTGTGTATTGCAGTTTCAAGGAAGTAACGAAGGCGGTAGTATTGGCCAAAAATCACTTTGAAGAGGTAGCGAATCAACAAGCGCCCGGCGTGCGACGTGTTGTTGACACAACCTCTGCACGTGCAATATCTACGCCCACTCGCGGACCGGGACGCGCATTTCACGATTACCGCATACTACAAGTGGCATGTCGCCCCGAAAGAGGAGGCAAGAGCAAGCATTCCCTGAGGAGGAAGGAGATGCTCCTCCAACTCTCGACGGCGAGGACGACGGCGATAAACGTAGAGCAGAGAAGGAACAGGAGGCATGGGATGCTATCAGAGAAGCGCATTATGAAGGTTGGGTTAGTTATATTTCGTGTATCCCACTCATAACAGCCTTCTATTTTCCACAGCAATTGAACAGCTACCATTGACTTTGCATCGGCAACTTTCTTTGATGCGTCAATTAGACGAACACACCATCAGTGAGGCTTTTCAAGCTCTTTTGCCATGAACCGCTTCATCAGACTACCAGGATAGCCTGCACGGCCAGTTTGCTTCCAGCGCTGCAGAAATATATTAAGAAGCGTCGTACCATGGCTGGAATTGAAGACGACTCCCGACCAGGGATGCTTCAACAGCCCCCAAGATCTCCAGAACGATGTGATATGCCTCTGAATTCCCATTCCAATCGGCCTGGACTTCAGACACCTGGTACCACGAGGGCCTCATCTTCTGAAAGTGTCGGGGACCAACACACCAGGACTGGACTTCAATCAACCTCGCCACCTACTTCTGACAAGGCGAGAGAGTTGCTTTCTCATGTAGCGTTTATGGCCGAAGAACTCCTCCGTGCATCGCAGGAAAAGGTGAACCTCGCTCAAGCCAATCATGAAATGGTAAACTCTGTGATCTACACACCCGTGCTGTCAGGGTGACTTTTCTGCGACAGGTCGAGCGTCATATCCGGCTTTTAGACCAGGCGATAAAGGAACAGGAAGCAGGCCTCTCTAAAGACCACTCGCAGCCCCGAAGTGGGGACCTCCTTGCCCCGAAATACCGCCAGTCTCAAACGACTTTGAAAAACGGGCTGGATGCACACGAAGGCAATGTTCCTATGTCAGAGTTCCCTGACGACTACTTGATGACATCGCAGAGTACAGCAAGAAGGAAGAAAGGATTTTTAAGAGGGATTGAAAAGGACTCTACTGGGACTGCTGACCAAGGGAGAAAAACAACTCTAACAATTACCCTGCCAGCAACTCAGCAAAATGAAGAATTGTATTGCTATTGCAACAGGGTATCATTCGGAGCCGTACGCCATTTCCTTAACCATCAGACTACCTTGTTTTTGACATTACACAGATGATTGCCTGTGATAGCCAATCTTGCGAGCGCGAATGGGTAGGACACCGTTGTGAAATATACACTTTGCCTGTAACTTACCTACATTTCCAGTTTCATCTTGGTTGCGTGGGTTTGACAGAGGTTCCCGAAGGGGAGTGGTACTGCGAAGACTGTAGGGTCGATGAGTTATGATTTCCTGTGGCTATAGCATGTAATAATGATAAGTAGTTAATAAACCTAAGATACAGTGATAATCTAGTAGTACAGATGGGTCCCTCATGTGAGTTTACCAGGCATTTCATCTCCTTACTGTCTGAAATGTCAGAAATGAAACAAGATAAGATTTGATCACTCCATGACGGGCATATTCAACTTGCTCCCGAGTTGGACCATATATACATCTGAGCGGATGTCAGTCACAATACTTCATACAGGGAAGATGTTTCGTGACCTGTCATGTATCGCAGCCGCCAATAGTCCGCTAATATTTCACTGAGTTCCGCTTCGCTCTGCTTGAGATGTTCGTTTATCTTGTGAGACTCAGTACGGTGAAGAGATTATGACATAAGACACAGAAGAACCTTTGTTTCAATCCGGTTCACCTCGTCGCGGACCTCTTCAATTTGCTTGTCATTTTCTCGCCTTTGTTCTACCATGTCTTCATACTCCTTCTGCAGGCGTTCTAGGGTATTTTGACTGGCCTGCTTCTTATCTTCCATTAGCCTTTGAGCCCTTTCGAATTTGGTCTTTGCGTTGGAAAACTGCTCTTCTACACGCTGCCGACATATATAGTCAGAAAGGGTTCAGCGCTTGGTTAGAAAAGACAAAGATGGCAACCTTTTGCCGCAATTGAAGTTCATTTCTCTCGATGATTCTCTCGTTCAACAAGTCTCGGAGCTCTCTAAGACTCTTCTGAGAAACATCCAGGGAGCGAGCTTCTCGGTCAATTGTTTGGATCTGCTCAATGCACCCTCGAACGTCCTAACACAAAATAAGCACCCACGCAAGTCCCGCAGAAGAAGGAACCAACTTTCTCAATGTTATGCAAGGCATTCACTTTGGCTTGAAGATCGCGGGCTTTGGCCTCATGCATCGCCACTGTTTTTTTGTCCTCCATTGCCGTGTGTGACATGATCGTTATGGTCTTCTTGATGCGCTCTGGAGATTGAACAATACGTCCACGAGTACGCGTAATGGCTTCTTCGAGGCTTTTTATTTCGCCATTCAGAGCTTCCTGAAGAGTGTTCATCAGGTACGCTTGAACCATAGAGAGAAAAAATGTTCTCAGATTTGGATGAAAAACGTACTTTGCGATTAACGAGCTCGGTCCTATCAGCCTTGAACTGCTCGACATCTCGTACCGCTTTAGCCTGGGCATCTTTGGTCAAAAACATAGTGCTGGTCAGGGCCGTATTTTCTTGATTCAATTTTTCACAGATGGGTTTGTCTTGAGCAATGCGTGCACTGCGAGGGTGAGCATCTCGATGCAATGGACGAGAAACACTGACATACCTCAGATCATCAAATTTAGCCTGAATATCCTCAATTTGATCGGCGAGATTGTTTCGCTGTATCACCAGGGCATCGGAGCGTTCCCGAAGGCCCTTTATAAACTCGTCACAATACTGTTCTCCAAACTTGACGAAATTGATGAAGGCTGAGATCAGGACGAGGGTGCGTTCACGCTCAGGATTGTAAAGGTCTCTTGAACTGAAATCATCGACACGAGCTGCTCTGGCAACTCGGGCACTACAATATGTCCGGTCAGCAGAATAAATTGGAAGACGATAACGTATTACAGGTGGTAAACCATGATATTGCTCGCTAGAGCGGATGCGTATAGATCCTATCTAGGGTTTTAAGCAAGTTCGACGACATTGAGTAGAACCAGCGACATACCTCGTCTTCTACTTGGGAAGCGTTCAGCGCATTGTGCACGGGGCCTCTGAGAGTATCATGATTCAGATTGGTGGCCTGTTGGAGGCATGCGCAGTAGACACTTTCCACAAAATCGGGAGTGGGACGATGCAGTTGCTCTGGACTCACTGAGAAGCCCCATCCAGCCAGAGCATCAGTCACCTCCTTTACGTTCAGCTGCGGAAAGATACCCCTGGCCATGACCTCTGGTCCTTGGCGGGCTCGTAGAAATGATGTTGAGATATGGTTCGCACGTCGCGTTCGATCTAGTCGCGTTCATCACGTGGTCAACGCGTCTACCGTGACGATCGTCTCCAACTTTAGCACGCCGACCACTTCGTCCTCTTCGCTATGCCTGCCGCCCCAGGCACGCATTCTTTCGCCAGGAATGGTATTCCTCTCTCTCCTGACTCACAGTCTCTGTCTGCGGCACGACCTGTCGCCGCTGCTATCAAGGTCCGATTTTTGCTGTCTTCTGAACTGTCCTATACAGACTATTCATCGCTTTATACAGAAATCGAAATTCAAGCCTGCCATTCCTTCCTCAGTAAATCAAGCTCAGGACTCAGGTGAGTCTGGGCTTTGGTGGCGTGAAGCTTGAACACGACTTCCACTGACCAATTTGTAAACTACTTCTCTTTCAATACCCCAGTCAGAAGAGCTGGCTTAACCGCCTTCAGAACTCCCGGCTTTCAAACGTCCAAGGCATCGTCCTCTTCTCTCGCACCACCCCGTAACGATGTCGTCTACGTTTCAAGCGATTCCTCTCCTTCTACCCCTGGTCAAGTGAAAAGGGATTCCTCCGGCCTTTCTGTAATCGATGAACCCCCACCACATCCTCCTAAACGACAGAAAGTGGCAGCATCTGGAGACAAGGAAAACATCTTGGGCAATTCTTCCAAAGCTAATCAGCTGGCGCTGCCCATTTCACCGAAGAATTCCGATCTTGACACCGTACTTCACGATCTCTTATCCTTATTGTTGACGTCCTGATGACTTTACAGGAGTCTCTTGAGACTTTGACGAAGTATAAATTATACACTCTCGCTACGCGCAGCTATGTGATGGATGAGTCTCTGGCTTTCCACAGCAGCAAGAATACAGACAAGGATCCCATATTATTGGAGCAGCTGAAGTGGGCACTTCACATTCTTCAATACCATTGCAACTCATTTTTAGCTACTACAGACAAGTCATTGATGCACGTCTCCAAGCAATTGAACTTGCGAAGACAGGGCATGAAGGACAACGAATCAAGAACCAGTCTGCCTCGGAAACAGGCTTACCCTCAACGACAATTCCGGCTCCTGCCATAAAAGCCCCATCCAACGCTGTAGCGACGTCGCAAGGCGTCCTGGAAGTTGTTCAACATCTTCCCAGCATTGCCCTTGCTCCTACTTCAGGATGCAGCAAGCCGACTGCCTCAGTCCCTACTGACGATGAGCGAGGCAGTGACGATGGTTATTGGAATTGCGTTGAGGACATTCCAATGCAGGACACCGTTGTTGCAAGCACCTCCAATGCGTCCTCTCCTCCGCTTTCCACTGAGGTAAAAAGTGCTGCCAACAGTCATGGAACCACTTCTCTCTCATTAAGCCCTTACTACAATGAAATCATGGACAAGTTACGCGGGGTCTTCAAGTTGTCCCAATTTCGTACAAATCAACTTGAAGCCATCACTGCAGCTCTCGACGGCAGGGACGTCTTTGTCTTGATGCCTACTGGCGGAGGGAAAAGCTTATGTTTTCAACTCCCGGCCCTTTGCACAAGCGGGAAAACTAAGGGTGTCACAGTTGTCGTGTCTCCTTTGCTTGCATTAATGAAGGATCAAGTTGACAACCTCCACAAGAAGCGAATTAATGCCCTTCTTTCCAACGCCGAAACTGTTGGAGAAGATTGGCAGCAGCTGGTCAAAAGTGAAAACAAACCTGACCTCTGGTACGTAACGCCGGAGAAGCTACGAGATAGCCCAAAAGTGAACGAAATTCTGTCGATATTATACCGGAACCAAAAGCTTGCGCGTTTCGTCATTGACGAAGCACATTGCATTTCGACATGGGGACAAGATTTTAGAGATGCGGTATGCCCCTCTTTTTTCATCAGTCTGGTGTCATTGCCCATTTCTTTCCTACCAGTACACTGCACTTGGTTCCTTACGAGAGAAATATCCGTCCGTGCCTATTATGGCCCTCACAGCCACTGCCAACAGACGAACCGTAGCGGACATTGTCTTACAACTGAGGTTGAAAGACCACGCGTCGTTCACGCAATCATTCAACCGTCCTAATTTGAAGTACTACGTCAAGAATAAGAAGGGGGAATCGGTTATCGTCGACATAGCTGGATTCATCCAATCGAAGCACAATGGCGAAGCCGGTGTTATCTATTGCAACACTCGAGCAAAATGTGAGAGCGTTGCTGCTAGTCTTAGAGAAAGGGGACTCTCGGCGGCACACTTTCACGCAGGCATGCCCACGGAAGAAAAGGAGTTTACAGTCCATAGTTGGCAAAAAGGTACTGCCTTGGTAATTGTCGCAACGGTAAGAACCTTCATGATCAGTTAACAGAATGTCTGACGGGACTTCCAGATTGCATTCGGGATGGGAATTGACAAGGCCGACGGTGCGTCCTGTCTAATGACTGGCCAAGTCAAAATACTTAGCTCTGCACTGACAGTCCGCTTTGTGATTCATCATGACATGCCAAAGTCGATGTCTGGGTGAGTCCTTGATCTGCTGGATGGCTATGTCAGTTCTAATTATTGTTCCAGATACTATCAGGAGACCGGGCGTGCAGGTCGTGACGGCAAACCCGCTGACTGCGTGATGTGTGAGTCATGCCTAGCCTGCTGTTCCTCCGCTTCAGCTATTAATGCCAGCAAACACATAGATTATTCGGGAGGGGATGCCTCAAGGTTGATGTCGCAGATTAAAAAAACGGAGGGAGTAACACAAGACAGCATTGAGCGACAAGTCAACGCAGTGCTTGAGGTTATGCAGTTCGCTCAAAATACGTCTGAATGCCGGCGCGTTCAGATATTGCGCCATTTTGACGAGGACTTTTCGAAGGCAGACTGTGCTCGTGGCTGTGATACTTGCGAAGCTGATCGAGAATTAATCTCAACTAATGTGACCCAACACGCGCAAGCTGCTCTTACAGTTGTTCATTTATTGCAGAGTCGTGGGGATAGCATCACTTTACCACAGCTCAGAGCAATCTTGCGTGGTTCGAAGAATGTAGAAACCCTTTCAAAGCAACATGACCAACTGCAGCAACACGGACATTGTAAAGAGCTCCCAAAAGAGCTACTGGAACTCATGCTAAGTTCCTTGATATCATACAACATGCTCACAAACACTCGTCGTGCAAATCGCAGTGGGTTCCACACAGACTACCTCGAAGTGAGTGCTTCAATCTTCTTGTTAAGTCGATGCTAACCTCAGCATAGCTCGGACCAAATGCACAGGAGCTGCTAGACAATGAGCGAGACTTTGTTCTTAATTGGCACCGAAATGCTGAACAGCCGACCAAGGCTCCAAAGCGAAAGAAGAAGCTTGCTGGTACTGAGTCTATTAGTGCCCCTGCACCACGCAAAGGGAAAAAGAAGGCCGTTATTGACGATGACCCCATCGAAGCCCCTGACGACATGTATGACTGGGATGAAGCCCCTTCCTCGATTGCTGCTCTGTCATGTCCAGGCCCTTCTCACCTTGCTGGCCCACCCCCTTCAAGTTCCAGATCTAATATTGTCAGGCCGATCTCAATGAGTGTGAATGGTGATGTGGCTTCTGAATCGAGGGAAGAAGCCCTCTACAAGAGAATGCTGATGCTGCGTAATGAGGTATCAATTCATCTCTTATGATGAGGTCTCTCTTTCTGACCTTCACTGCAGATTGTTCAAAAGGCTGGTGTGCAAGGCAGTGATGTACTGGATGATAATGCCCTCCAATGGCTGAGTGTAACATGTCCTTCTGGTATGTTCATCTCTTTGTTCGGTCCGAAGGCATTAAATATCCTATACCCCTTCTGCAGATTACCACTCCTTCAAGCGTGAACTAGCTAACAGTATGGAGATGGACGACACTGATCAGCTGGTCAATGAAAAGTGGAAGGCTTATGGTCAACAATTTCTTGAACTCTGTATCCATCACAAGGCCGTGGCAGAGTCAGTGTCTCCTGCTGTTCTTTTTTGCAGTGATCTGATTCCAACTACTTTGTAGCAAGACTTCAGATCCTAGCCGCACGCCGAGCGTGAGCACTCTCCATGCAATATATGAGTATCAACCACCTTCGGCTGCTGCCAGCAATGTGACAGTGAATAGAAAAGCGAAGTCAAAATTCAGACCTGCCGTAATATCTTAGACGTCCATATATGTAACTTAGGATTTCCCTCTTTCCAATCACCTAATTCCTTCATGTATAAATCTTTATATTATGTATTCTAGAATTGCCTCTTCGGTGTAAATAGTTAAGTTCTGCTTTAGTTAGTCACTTCAGTTCTTATGCATGAGATTGGGTATGTCTCTCTAGAGCTTTAACACTCTCCCAGTCTTGGATTGTCATTTCTACGTGGTGGTGAGATAATGACACCAGCCTGAATAAATATGAGACAACATTGAAGCTCGACAGCATGCCTAATGTTACCTTGCAAGTACCATTCTTTTGATGAGGTCATCAGAAGAAGGTGTCATTTGATGACCACTCAGACGCCCTTGAACAAAATCTTCCTCAATGTACTAGGACCAATAAGTTAGCATAATTATATCTCGTGTAAGAGCATATGATGAACCTTTCCGAGGTGTTCTCCCAGATTAACATGGCCAATTTTTGAGCCTCCTACAAGCTGCCGGAATTGTGAAAGTTTCTCGGCTGAAGGGAAGACAACAGCTTCACGTGGCCTGTACAAGGCCTTCCTGAGATTCCCCAGTGTAGTTGGACTGAATGGAACATTGAGGTCAGTCTGTACGCATAGGACACGTTTTAGAACTGATGTGAGGGGACCGAAGTTAAATAGCAGAGTACCCTGAAAAATGTGCTTTTTGTTCCTTCTGTAGTGACCACGAAATTGACATCCGTCTCGAACTGAAATTTGCTGAAAGGGAACATATAGGAAATAGTCTGGTCTGTCATCATCTCCTGAGTTGCATGAATGTTTTTGACTCCTACAAAGAGATGGGAGTTAGCTGCGTCCTGGATCTAAAGAAGAAATTCAAACCTTGGTCGAATATTTGTCCTTCCATAACTTGCCCCTCTGTCAAGAGCAAGACGGTGCCCTTAGGGTGTTGAAGATATCCGCTATGCAGATTTTCTTCTTTTGATTCGGGATAGAACGATGCGTTGTTCAGCGTCTCTATAGAAAGAGGTAGAAGCGCGACAAGTGGAAATATTCCAGCCAATACATGGTACAATGTGGGGGTAGCGCTCAGAGCGTCAGGAGGCGAGGGAAAGCCAGATAAGGTCATTGAAAGAGGGAGTATAGGAGGATGTCGTGAACGGCTAAGTAATGCGGTAGCATTAGAGTCTGAAGAGCACAGAAGGAATAATTCTTACACTCTTGCAATACTACATAGAAGGACAAATTCCGATGCTATCAAGTCGCCTGCTAATGCTTCATCGGCGATCCACCGTATGAGTTCTTGGCGAAGTGCTCCAACAGTCGAGAGAGTGCTGTCTGGAAAGGCTCTCGGCACAATTGTGCTGGGAAGGGGAGACATGAACAGAACATGAAGAGTGGGAACATTCACCGGGTCAGGGTAGTCAATGTTTGCATGAAGTCTGATGTCCATAAATTAGAGGTGCGAATAAGACTGCGCAGAAAGAATGCGTACGGTTCGAAGGTCAAAATTCCGATGAAAGACATGACATTCGTCACACGAATAGATTGAGCCAACTTGTTATCATATATCTAGAGAGACATACAGTAAATGAGAAAACAGGCCAGAAGCCACTTTAAATTGTCAACCTTGAGTTGAGCGCCAACGTGAGATGCATTGGGTACAGGAAATTTGTGAGGTTGGGCTGATTGTTGAAAAGTCGAAGCATCAGGAAGTCCACCGTTCACACACCAAGCGCTCAGTCCTGGAATGGAGATAGCCCAGAAGACACTGCGCTCTCTAAGATGCTCAGGTTGCACATCTTCTGGTGTAGTTGTGGTTTCCGTGATGCCCCATCCGCCGCAAGCGTTGCCATTCAAAATCGCCAAGTATAATTCAGGAGACAAGGAGGTATCCTGGACCATAGCATTGAAGACGACAAGCGAGCCATCTGGAAAAGATTGGGGAGTACGGCGGACATCTAAAGCAGGTATCTGGAGGGATCAGCGAGGCGACCGCTACTGGATGGGAGGAGCTGCATACTTTCTGAAAGGCATCATCTGACTTGAACAAACTCCTGAAGTGCTCCGCAACAATTCCCGGGAATTGGTCAATGTCCTGGCCGCGATAGAGACTGGAGACGACTTTGGCTGGATGCTCAAGTGCATCAGAGAGGGAAGACATCACTGACGGAGATCGCTTACGTGATTCGGCGCGAATGTCTGCTGCGCTGAGTCGGACTGTTGCTCTTTCCCTCCACCACGATGGGTCTCTTCAATAGGAAGAATACCGGTTCCTCAGAATCTTCAGAGAACAAGAAGGACAAGGGCGGCTGGAGACGCCCTGCAAGTACGTTCAGCGTCTGTTCGCCAGATTCTCTCTCATGTATTGCCATTTCCAGATACCGCCTTCAAGCAGCAGAGACTCAAAGCATGGCAGCCTATCCTCACTCCTAAAACAGTGCTACCGACCCTGTTCATCATCGGCATTATATTTGCACCCATTGGCGGCCTTCTTATATGGGGCTCTTCCCAAGTTACGGAGATCACAATTGACTACACCGACTGTGAAGATGTTTCACCGTCTACGTCCAACGGCACCTTTAATTTCGTCGACGTTCCTTCCAACAAATATTCTTACAAGCTTGCAGCCTCAGACAATAAGAATGTTAACATTCAACATCCCCGATATGCTTTCCTAGATAATTCCAACAATAGCACGGTGACCAACGTCTTCGACAAGAAGCAGTGTCTGCTTGAATTTCAAATTCCTGCAGACCTCAAGCCCTCAGTCTTGTTCTACTACAAGTTAACCAATTTCTTCCAAAATCACCGACGTTACGTGAAGAGTCTGAATTCTGACCAGCTCAAAGGGAAGTTCGTCAGCCCTCATGATCTTGACAACAGCGATTGCAAACCCCTTTCGACTATCGACGGAAAGGCGATCTATCCCTGTGGACTAATAGCGAACTCTTTATTCAATGGTCAGGTCTATCATATCATATAGCAACTTTGATTCTGAAGCATATGCAGATACGTTTACTTCTCCACTGCTCCTTAATCCTGCGGGCTCGTCTGAGCCCTCCCAAGTATACCAATTTTCCTCTCAGGGTATAGCATGGCCCGGTGAGGCTAAGAAGTATACTTCGAATCCTGTCGGACCTGGAGGCTATTCCGACCTCTCGCAAATCGTCCCCCCACCAAACTGGGCCCTCCAATTTCCCAACAATTATACGACGGACAACCCTCCTCCCGATCTTCGTTCTAATGAGCATTTTCAGAATTGGATGCGTACCGCGGGTCTCCCTACCTTTACCAAGCTCTATGGGAGGAACGACAAGGACACCATGCAGCAAGGAGTTTACCACATCATCATTGGTCTTAGTAGGCAACGCTCAAGTATGCTGCAAAGTTGGTATGCTTATGTCTCCATTGTAGATTTCCCGGTCAAGCCATACAAGGGCACAAAGTCTATCGTCATTTCCACCGTATCTTGGATTGGAGGCAAGAATCCATTCCTTGGTTGGGCTTATGTCGCAGCAGCAGCACTTTTCGTCCTTCTCGCTATCTTGGGTACAGCACGCCATTTGATCAAGCCGAGGTAAGGTCTATCTTATGATCTTCGACCTTGTTTTGACAAAACTTCAGACGATTAGGCGACATGTCTCTGCTGTCTTGGAACCGATGACCATAAGTGTCATAACCACACCTATGTATTTATTATTAGTAGTATTGTAGCTCAGGATATGGTTCGTGCATGCTAGCGATCTTGTAATATGCTTTTCGGTCCGGAATTGCACACGCCTCCTCAGGAGGATGACCGACGTGGATAATTTATATATCTAGAATATCTGACGACTCGTTTACGACACTCCTTTGATTGGTGAAGGCGCTGAATAACCAATCCCTTGACAACTCATGATCAGACATCCTTCGGAATTCTTCTCCACTTCGAACTTTGCATCTGTTAGCTGTTCAGCGAGCCAGATTGCTGTCCTGAAAGGGAAACGAGCTGTCAAGACTAGCGAAGTATTAATATTAAGTAGATTCAAGCCTTACCGTGTGTGTAAGGTCAGCTCACTCTTGCCGCAATTTACCTCTGACCGGCCTTGAGCGAGTGCCATAAATATGACAATCTGATCTTGTAACCACTAGAATAAAGGATCAGGAAGATACCCCAACAAAGGACGGGTATGAGGCAAATCGATTTTCGCACCTCGTCAACGCATCCGCCGTTCTCCAAACCTCTGATCAGCTCATTGGCAGCTTCTTCACCAACTTTCTCCGGAGGCACTCCCTTTCTACCTACAGCACTGCCTCCAATGAGACCTCCACCTTCTAGTTCTGCCCAAAGGACCATGCCACTTCCGGCACCTCTCGTCAACCCATTTGGTTCACGCCTAGAATGAATTGAAACGAGGGTCTCATTTATCGCATTAAGGGGTTTGCTTGGATTGAAATCAGCACCCGCAAGGTCCTCGGTGTCCGTCGAATTGTAGCCAGCCTCCGCAAGCCGCTTTGCCGCACCTTTTACCATGCCGTCCCCAACAGCCTTAGGTAGCCCAGCATAGTGGGACATGCCCGATATCCATTTGACCTTCCCCCGCTCCAAGAGGCTAAAGCTGCGAAGCCTTTGATCTCCAGAAAGAGGTGTGACGCTGAGCCCAACTTCGCCGCCGCCTTTGGGAAAGTAGCCACGTTTGCGTAAATCAAGGGACACTTTGTCAATGCCAAAATGGCGTTGGATGAAAGGAAGGAAGACGTGTTTTGTATAGTCTACCTGGGGAGCCATTGTCGCATTCGTTCCGCCAAATAAGGTCAACGTAGAAGCTTGCACTGGAGCAGGGGAAAAGAGCAACAAGGGCAAAGCGATTTGAAGCAGTAGGGTAATTGAGCCTGCTGTTACTGTGTCTGCAGTGTAGTGGCCGGGCAGCTTGATTTGCCCCGGAGCAAAATCAATACGCAAAGACCCATTCTTAGCACCAGTCAACCGTGCTGAGGCAATATTAGCTGCTAGCTCCAGTCCTAGGTACCAGATTAATCAAGGTATAGAATGGGATGCGATCTGTATATACCTGTTCGATGCTGGTTTTTGAGGCCCGGAGGAGTCCTCTTATTGCGAATGCTATGGATAGAGACAGGACGAGAAAGCAGGGCAGAAAGGGTGACTGCATTGCGAAGGATTTGACCGCCGCCTTCGAGAACACTTCCGTCGATGACAGCGCTGGCCATGGCGCCCAACGACATATGCAAGTTTAAGAACGAGTTGTGGACGAGTCATTTTGTGCGGCAGTTCAAACTTCGGCCCCTCAAAGTCAAGATGTGAAGTCAAGGTTCTATTATTATCTCACAACTGCTTTCATGCTCCTGCGCCGCCTGGCTGCTACAGCCTCAGCTCCTTCCTCCAGATTCTCCCTCCCACCTACCATTCGTCAGATTCTAGCTCGCCCGTCTCCGACAGAGGAGCCCGCAACCATTTCTGGCTGGATTAAATCCATCAGAAAACAGAAAAATGTCTCTTTTGCCGTTATAACAGACGGAAGCTCAGCAGAAGGTTTGCAGGCTGTTCTGACCAAAGGGAAAGACGACGAACTTTTGCGAAAGTTTGTTTCTTTACTACGCAAAGAGTCCCAAGGCTGAAGGTACTTCTTCTAGGCTGACAAACGGAGCCGCTGTACGCTTCACCGGACGCCTTGTTAAATCTCCGGGTGCTGGTCAATCCATCGAACTTCTTGTAGATCAAAGTCGCGAAGGGAAAATACAGCTACTTGGAGAATGCCCTCCAGAAGTAATGTCAACTTCAATTTGATCTACTTCCTCTCTCTAAACGAGCTTCCTGGCAGACCTATCCTATTCAAAAGAAAGATCTTACGACGGAATATCTACGAGACCATGTACATCTTCGAGCGCGCACCTCTCGCATAGCTGCCATGCTCAGATTGCGCGACGGATTGAAACGAGAAATGGATAACTGGTTCGAGGTAATTTGACAGTATGGACTGTGAGACTGTCCTCATTATCCCCTAGGCGCAAGGATTTTATTTCTGCAACACGCCCATAATAACGGGCAATGACGCAGAGGGTGCAGGCGAAACTTTTCGCCTAGAGAAGATTCAGGCAAGCCATCCTGCTATCGCGTCGCCGCAAGAGGTGACCCCACCATCAGAGTTTTTCTCTCGACCCGCTTTCCTTACGGTTTCTCATCAACTACATTTGGAGGCACTCGCGACAGCAATTTCGCGCGTGTATACTCTTTCTCCGTGCTTCCGTGCGGAAAGGTCCCTTACCAGTCGACACCTGGCTGAATTTTGGATGCTAGAGGCAGAATGGGTGCTTCCTGACGGAGATGGAGTGCAAGGAATCTGCGACTTGACCGAAGGCCTACTGAAAGACACTGTAGGAGCAGTCATAGGTAATCAGGACATGGACCTACTTTGGAAGGATCGCGAAGGCAGCATGCGGCAAGCGCTTCTAGATGCCGTTCAATCTCATCAACCATGGGCACGTATGACTTATACAGACGCGATTATGGAGCTCGAGAAGGCTCATTTTTCCGCCCCCTTTGAATATGAACCAAAGTGGGGTAGAAGCCTGAAAAGCGAACACGAACGATGGCTTGCGGAAAAGCTTATCTGTGGTCCTGTTTTTGTAACGGATTACCCTGCAGCCCTCAAACCGTTCTATATGCGCGCCAACGACGACGAAAGGACTGTCGCATGCCTTGATCTACTTGTCCCTTACACAGCCGAAATCGTTGGTGGAAGCGTGCGAGAGGAGCGCCTCGATGTCTTGCAGCAGAAAATGGGCGATCATGGTGAGAACGACGCTTGGTATCTGGATCTGAGGAAGTATGGTGGCGCTCCTCATGCAGGGTTTGGAATGGGTTTTGAACGGCTTATTAGCTGGATAACCGGTATAGAGAATATTAGAGAGTGCATACCTATGCCTAGATGGACTGGAAGGATGCTTTTGTGATCGAGTTACCACCGCAGCATAGTCTGATGCCAGCCTTATGCACCGATGAAAGTGTTATATATTATTCCGATGACAGATGTCTAATGCAATGAAAAAAACCGCGACTAGTCATGAATAGTCCCTATGTTACTGATGATGCTATTGGGTATATTAAGAGGGAGCATGGCCTGATAAACAGCTTTGAGAGTACGGGTGGTGGCGCGAGTGCTGTCGTACAATGTACATATCGAGTCGTAAAGGTCGTCAAGAGGTTCGCAACTTGCTATGCGCGCCCTCCAATGCTACTTTGTACCGCATATGGATTCTTTTTTAGAGGAACATAAACAGGTGATCGCGTCAGATATGATGAATTCAACCCACCCTATTTCTTTCCATGCCAAGAAAGCTCGACTTTTCGATACGCGGTGGATTGCGCAGGTGTTGGCGAGCAGTCTTCATTCCCATGGAATGTATAGCGCTGAGCATGAGCTCTTGTTCACGTCTATATCTTCTAGTCGACTCTTGATTTAACCGCTGTGCAAAGCATGAGCACAAGGGACCAAAGAATGAAAGGAGCAGATACCAACTTTCTGCCGCACAAGGTCCTCCTCCAAGACCTTGATCTGCGAACGGAAGCTTGCTTCTGCTTCTTCGAACGTCCCTTGCTGAATGTCTATCAGAGGCTGATACAGAAACGTCTGGAGCTTGAGCTCACCGAAGCAGTTGCTACATTTGCTGCATGCTGTTCCTTGAACAACTTATCCTGTTGCTTAATGAACTTCAGAAGCTTGAGTGAGTATTTCCAGCTGTCGAAGAATTGAATCTCACCTGCTTGGCTTTGGCAAGTTTATCCTGCGTTGTCTTTAGTGACTCTTTCAGAGTTACATTATCCTCATGCACTGCGAGTAATTTTTGCTTGACATCCTCTGGCAGATCTTTGCCAGCCAGAGAGGCACGCAGGTCACTAGGAGCACACCATAGTCAGCAAATCATAGCAGAAAGGACTGTCAGCACTCACCCGAAATCACGTTCGCGTTGCAGTAATTTCTCCCGATGTCCGATGCCCTCGCTTTGAAGGTTGACTTTTTCTAATAACAGGGCATTAATTTGCTCCAGCTGCATCCGGTTCTTTTCGCTGAGCTCCTTGTTGGTCTTCCGCAGGCGCTCTAGATCCGCTTCCAACCCAGCCTTGTCCTCATTGACAGATTCCCTCAAACTGGCGAGGATGTCAAGCTGATCCTTATTGACAAGTGTCACTTCGGGTGATCGTCAGCATCATGGACACCTTGATGGAAGTGGAGGAAAACTCACAATCTGATTTCGCTATTGTGAGCTCGCGGGATACAGCCTCGAACTGGACTTCTAATTCAGCGTGTTCTTTTCGGAGGGCTTCATATTGCTCGACAGTTTCGTTGAGCCGTTGACGAAGGGCGATAGCAGCTTCTGCGCTATGCGTGCATATAAGCTTAGTGAAGAAAAAAGAGAAGCAAAGCAACCTTACCCATCACCCATGGACTTGCCGCTGCGGATCTCTTCTAAATCACGTTGTAATACCAATTTCTCGCGATGCGCTGCTAAGTAGTCACTCTCGTACCGCGCTTTCATTCTGTTGGCGTCTTCTAGTAGATTTTCTAGCACAAGCACCCGGCTGGCATCAGCCTCGTTCTTCTTGACCGCCTCCAGTTCGCGCTGAAGCTTCCGAATTTGGAGTTTCAAATCTGTCATGGTTGTGCCAGTAATAGCGTCGTCCAGTTCACCGCCGAGGCCTTGGGTTGCAGCGTCTTCGCCATCTATATCGGCACCGACGTTCGGGCTACCATCTGGGTTCAGCTCTGAAGAGAGAGTAGTCGATTCTCCTTGGTCCATGCTAGGAGACTTGAGTCCACTTCCGGTGACCCCTCTTGCCCGTGACGTCGAAGACAATTCAAGCTCGCGTACACGTTCTTGATACAGTTCTAAAGCTTCTGCGTCCTTCGCTCGTTCGGCCAAAGTGATCTTGAGTTTAGCACGACATTGTTCCAGCTCGAAATTCAGAGTATCGATTTCTTGACTACGTGCAGAATTCTTGGATTCCAGCTCAAGGATCTGGGTCTTGTATGACTCCATTAAGGGCTTGAATGCAGACACTTTGCGGAATTCCTCTTCAAGAGAAGCATTCTTATCCACGAGGTCCGCATTTTGCTTTTCTAGAGCCTGCGTAACACTGAGAACACTCGAGTTGATTATTACATATCTAGACAACATACCTTGACGTGTTGTCGTAAATCAGCACCTTCTTGTAGCTTCTTCTTGTATTTCTCCATCACATTTTCAGTCTTTTGTAGCTTATCCGCTGCGTGGCGATACCTTTAAGAGACAAAGTTCAGAGAGTGGGCAACTAAAATAAAAACTGGGACTGCGCACTCGTCAACTTTGTCCTTCAGCTTTTCGGCCTCATCTGCCTTGACTTGTAATTCATCCACCTTGCGTGTAAGCTCCGTGATAATATTGGTATGTTTGTCGAGCTCTGACTCGGCCATAGCAAGGTTGTCCTCGCTCTTCTGCCTGACGATTTGGTCATAAGCATAATTTAACATGCATACAGCAGGAACTCACAGCTCAGCCCTTAATCTGTCCATCTCCGTCCGCATCATGACATCTGCTTTCTCGTTCCGCCGTGAATCAGCCTCGCGACGTAGTTGCCGCAGTTGTGCTTGAGCTTCCTCTTTCTCGGAGATCACGTCGTCATGGGCCGTCTGTAGCGCGCGGTGTTCTTCTAATAAAGCTTGGTACACCTTTTCTAGAGTCTCTTTTTCTGAGAATATTTGACTTCGCTCGGATTGAATTCTATAATAGTGGTCATCTCTAGATAGAGAAGATTAGTAGTTAGGATGGAGCGAGAACAGGAATACAAACTCTGTCATACTGGCTTCCGTAGGATCCTGAGCAGGGGCCACAGCAATTTTTGCCATTACCTTCTCAACAGTAAGCTTAGTCCATGATAATCATTATAACAGTACGCACCTGCTCAATTGCTTTCATCAAGTGGTGCTGATCCGTTTCGCTGAGTCCTTGAATCTTATCTATAAACTCCTTGTTCTTCTCGCACTGGACACCAATCACAATAGTCAGACGACACATGGTAAGGGTAGCGGCGAGGTTGTGGTCCTTTGCGATAGCCTGCAAGTCCGGCACATCGAGGCTACTTGTAGGCTTCTGGAGGACATCGGCAAAGTACTGGGTCATGAGACGGTAGAGACGCTTGAGAGCACTGAACCGGAGAACCCAGTTCTCGGACGGTTGTGCTGAAGGACGGCTGGGTTGCCTGAAATATGTGGGATCACTGGACGGAGAGAATTCAGCATTCAGGTACTAGGGGAGAACGCGATGGCAACGCACACGACGGAGAGGACTTCAAAGAGAGCAGCGCCATCTGCGAGGTCTGCAACGGAAGATACAGGGCGAGTGAGGTCGAAAGTAGCAAAGAAATTGAAGAAGGCCTCGATCTCCTTTCGTTCCGACATGACATCCCACAGCAACTTAAAGTTAAATCAATATCGAGTAAAGTACATACGAGCCCATTACGTAACGCCTATGACTACAGATCTTGGTCAAACTCTACTCTCACTTTATCCTCCAACGACACGTCCCCTGCGGACTGCCCGACATTCTCTACATGCCGTCCGGATCCGGCTGACGATGCCTCACTCTCCTCCAGCTTGTTTGCCCATAGAGCTGCCCCGATCGTCGATGTTATGTTAAATAGCAGGCCAACTACCGGCACGAGGTTGAGCGCCAGTGCTGTCGCGCCAAAGCTGCAAGCAGTCAGCACCCTTGCCATGACCGAAGGCCACATGGCGACTTACGCAGTGTATGCACCCCTTCTGGCTTCTACGAATGATTCACGAGCGGTCCTGTCCCAGTTTTTCAGCTGGAAATAGCGAGCATGGAATCCGGGACCAGCTTTTACGCCTACTAAAAGTATCAGTCGGGAGGTCCGCAGTATAGAACCAGCGGTGACGTACCGTTGAACAGAAGGAAGAATGCAGTTCCTACACCAGGAATGGAGTTGAGGGGTAGCGAGATGATGTACCTCACAATGCCCTCTTTGGTGAAATAGTTGAGCGGTTTCGTGAGGGAGCGGCCGAGCACCTTGAATCCAGACGAGTTGGAGCGGACTTGTCTGCCTCTTTCGACGAGCTGCTGCCTTCCTAACTGCAAGAGAACTGCATCGACTTCGAGGGCGTCAGCGGGAGCACAAACATTTGGAATTGGAATGATGTCATACATATGCGGTCTTGAGCAGCATTCAAGAAGAATGCCTTGGACACTATGGAGACCAAGACATAGGATTCGGAGAGGACGAGTAGGGCAGCAGTCAGGAATGCGAAAGGGCCTGAAAAGAGAGCGCAGAAGGCGACTTGGGGAAGATATGTGAAGAAGAACAGGCCGCCTGTGATGGACAAGGAAGTGATCACGGCTTTCGTGATGACTGGTGCGATTGCAGAGTAAAGATTCGGATGGGAGACGAGGTAGGTGACGCCCCAAATGGGATACACCCAAGCCCTCGAGAGGACGGCGTCTCTTGAAAGTAGTGCGTATTCTCGTAAAAAGTCCATGGTCAATGTAGAGTACAGAATTAGACGAAGCACCGTCGGTGTAATATAGGGTACTACGCGTGACGTCATGTCATGTGGCTCGAGAGCACTTTCTTCAGCTCCCCGTTCTTGCGCTCCAGCGATTCCACCTTGCGTCCGGCTACTTTGAGTTTCTCGCCGATGTAGCGAGCCCTCTCCAGACAGGGACTCCGTCGTAATGACCACCAGGGACGCTTCTCCTTCTCCATCGTGTCGACGAGGACTGTCAGCTCGGACTCGTATTCCTTGATCTTTGCTTCTGCGTCCGATATTTGTTTTTCGTTGTATGCAAGATCCTGGGTAGCTTGGAAGACTTTGTCTATTTCATCATCAGTAAAGTATCTTAGAGTCAGAAATCGACTATGCCCACCATTGACAACGCGATCAAATACCCATCTCAGCACTGGTCTACCAGGTCGTATCCTCGAAGGTCGTCCTTCGTCTATGTCAGATCTAAGCACCATAAATAAAAAACCCTCAAACATACCGTCTTGTGTCGAGATGCTAATCAATTCCGCATGCTCCATATTCCGCAGAGCCATTTCATCTCCTTTGAAGGGGAAGTCAACCAAGATCTCATGATACCCAACATCCGTCGACTTGGACAGCGTCTTCAGCACTTTCCACGCTTGATAGCGCGTCCAAGGCAAGTTTTTCGCGTCGTCCGCGTCTTCGCCGAACGCGTTCTTCCGTAATTCGGCTACGCCTCTATTGATGATGTCTTCGACTGCCTCGTCAACTTTCATGCCGCTCCGGACTTTGTGAATCAACTAAGGATATGGATGACCATCAGCATGTAAGGGAAAAGTAAGTGGGAGATGGCCGTACGCTCTCAAGGTCGCTGGCACGACCACCCAGTCGCTCTACGCACTGGATGTCGCGAGACGACATGCTGATATCCACACCGGCAGCTTGCAGCTTCTGTGCCACGAAGGATAGTGAGCTTTGGGAGTCTGCATCGGAAAGGGCGATCGTGTTGAGGGGCTTTGTAGGAAGCGCTGCCAAAAAAGTTAGGCTTGATACAGTCGTGGGCAGTCATTCAGTTCACCTTTCGCCAATCTCTTTGAATTTTCACGATTGTCGCTTAGAACGATAACGTGAGCAACCTAGATATGACGGTCAATATTTGTCGAGTATAGGATAGACTCAAACCTACCCCTCCTTCCGCGAGAGAAGCAATCCACTGAGATAAAACCGTCAACGCATCATCGCGAGTCGAAGAACCAGCCGCAAAGTTTCGAATGACAACTATCGGCAGGGCATTAACCCCACCATCATCCACGGCCATCTTCTTTGTCGCATTCTCCAGCTCCTGGACCTGCTCAGCCGTCTGCGGCGGCAGCTCCTTGTCCTCGTCAAACAGCTCATCGCCGACGCCCAGCTCGCTCATGACGCCGTTCCCGGCGATGCAGTCGAGGCGGCAGTCGTGCCATGTCCCGGCGATGATGGATCGGCGGCGTTTTTCTTCTTGTTGGTGCCGGGCTTCGAGCTGTTCGCGGTTTTGGGCTTGTTTTTGGCTTTGGGCGCGGTGCGTGGATGAGACGCGTTGGAGGGCGGCGGTGACGACGTCGAGGATTTGTTTGAGTTGCTCGGGAAGGGAGCTGCTCAATCCGGCTTATAAAGCATTTTAGAATGAGATGAAATTTTGCTTCAGCACAGGCCATACCTTTCTGTCCAATGAGACCGACACTGGCAATGTCAATAAGGTTGCCCATAGAGTTGACAAAGTTAAAGACAGGCCAATATCCCGTTTGAGAGGCCAAAGCACCCAGAAGAGCCGAATCAGATGGTGCATTAATCAATTGCCTGCAGTCAATATAGAGCGCGCTTCGGCCCGACTGATCGATAACCGACTTGACCATGGAAGACTTGCCGCTGCCCTGCGGACCATGGACGAAGGTGATCGTTGCTATTTTTGGGCATTAGCGCTAGAGATCGGGATGGATGACGTCAGGGGCCGACGTACAGGGCATATCCGCGAGATAGCGCTTCAGGGCACCGACGGCCTCGGTGCGCTCTTTCCAGGCGTTGCCTTCGGGTTTGGTGGCTTCGTGGGATCGGTTTTCGAGGCGGTCGAGGGCGTTGGTTCGGAGCCATTGGTATGCTTTGAATTCTGGATAGTGGGTGAGCGGGGAAGAGATGTGGGATTGTGGGAGGGCGTACTCCGATAATCGAACCAATCGAGCATCTTGGCTTCTACCATGAGTGAGCGTATGGGGTCAAAGATCTGGCAAAAGGATTAGCTGCGTTGGACGAGCCAAAACGTAGTAGTTACCGTGTATGTGAGAGTGCCTAGTAGGAAAATGACAATGGGGAGCACGACTTTCGGATGGCTGGACATCCAATTGCTGATGACATGGGATTGGATAGGCGTCTCGTACTGAGTGCGAATACGCGTTCTGGCAGGCGAGGAGGCAGAGCCGGTTGGGACGTCGATGCCGTGTATGACGTTGCGGGCGACTGTGGCGGAGTGGACGTGCTGGAAGGTGACGTTGGAGGAGCGAAGAGTCCCGGCTGGGCCAGGAGTGGGAGGGGTCAAGTCGCGGATACGACCGTATGGCTGTGGATGGTGAGAAGAGAAGGAGAAAAATGGTGAGGAAGGACATACACGACAAATTTCATAGAGGGACTGCTCCTGAATATCGGGACCATCGAATGCGACTTTGAGGATAGGCGATGCGAAGCGGTTCAGATCCTAATGCGTGTGAGTAGGAGAAGGGGAAAGAATCTAGGAGAGTAATACCTCCTTCCATGGAGAACCTCTAACGACCCACAGATCACCGCTTCCCATGCCCAGCCAGGTGGGCAGAGCGCCCTGCTTTGCGACCTGATCGCGCAGGGCTTTCTGAAGGGCGTTCCATTGCTGAGAGTCGTCTACATCGGCGGGCGGGGTGTACGAGAAGCGAACAAAGACGCCGCCATCCTTGCGCTGCGGTTCGTACTCGAGGGGCTTGAAGTCGTAGGCGGACAGACGCTCGAGACGGGATTGCAGGTCATTCAGAAGATGCTCTTGGCGCAGGATGCCAAAATAATGGCGGAAGCTGGAGGGGATGAGATTTTGCTCTGAAAAAAAGACAACGGAGCGACGCACTCCCAGCGACCGAGCTGGATGGGAAAGACGGAGTCGACATAGAGCCAGCCCTCCCTGGAGGCGGCACTTGCGGTGGAGTAGACTCTGCGGAAGAGCATGGGCGTGACGTGACACGCACGGGAGAAGGGAGCGAGAGGAGTGTGACAAGTGGATTTGCTGTTTTGCGGACGACGTTGATGGCGACTCGGGAGCAGCCAGGCCCAGCGCGGGTTGTCCGCCGCGACTCGTCCTTCCTGGGCACCATCAAGACCATCGTCACTGCGCCCCTCTCCTGGCTCGCCCCCCACGACACCCCCAAGCGCAGGCGCGACTCGCCCGTCCACCACGACGATGACCACGATCGCCAGTCCAAGCGCATCCGCCGCAACAGCCCTCCTCCTCAGCCCCCCCGCCGCACCTCCTCGCTCGTTCCCCGTGCCTCGTCGGCCGTCCTCCCCTCGGCCCGCGCCACCGTCTCGCCGCGCCGCCAGCCCATCCCCCGCACGATGTCCATCGACCCCCCGCGCCGCGATCCCTCCTTC